>JAUEKT010221944.1:0-19220 GCA_031762655.1 Doris verrucosa
TCTCTCTCTCTCTCTCTCTCTCTCTCTCTCTCTCTCTCTCTCTCTCTCTCTCTCTCTCTCTCTCTCTCTCGTTATCCCTTCACTTGAATTACCTCCAGTAGAGGTGAAGGGGAGTAGAGGAGAAGAGGGCAAATGTCAGGTGAAAGTATTATTGTAAGGAATGACATCAATTTGAGTATTTTTTTTACTGGGGAAATAATCCTTTTCTCAGCATTTAAAAGATCAATTATTTTCTTGCATTTAAATGAGCATATATCTAATCTAGAGGTAGGTCATGAAAATGATATTATCTTGTCCAACCGTCATGTCATATTTAAATTCCCTTTCATAGTGAATTGTGGCATCCAGATGCAGTTGAAAAGCAAAGCCCTTGTGAGCTGGAAGTTGATGTTGTTGCTGCAGATATCATAAATCGCCATGAAGTAGCTGGTGAGTCGTTGATGCGAATAACATGAAGATTTACAATCTTTAGTGGAAGAAGAAAAAAACAACTCTTGTTATTAACATTATGTCTTAAAGTTCATGATATTTAAGACTGACAGAGATGTTGTTTTGTTATCACTTTGGGCCCAATTTTACAACTTTAGGAAGGTATCAAACGCCTTCTATAACTTTGCTAGCATGCCTTTAGATTTGATCTTAACTTTGCATCGTGTGGTTTTAAATTTGTTATGAACCTAATATTGCAAACTTTCATATAGGGATGTAAAGAATTGTCAAAATTAATTTTTCTGAGAGCTGTAACCGATTTGACAATCCTCATGACATTAGTATGAGACGAGACTCTGAAAAAACGGAGATTTCTCCTTCTCTTCTGCTCATGAGCAAAGTCGCATGAAAACATGAAAACAAAAAGTTTTGTGCAATTTATTCCTTCTTATAGTATTTTTAGGTTGAAATTTGCTTTCATGATGGAAAATTTGACTATTTTTCTGTGTGTGTTTGTTTAATGCACGTAGGAAACATAAATGTCTGGAAATGCATTTCAGTGACAACTAAGGCTGTTAATTTTATTTCAATTTCTTTTCTTGTATAATGATATTCTATTCATCCTTAGTTCTTTTATTTTTTCTTCTTTCCTTTTTTGTTATTGTTGTGGTTTTGGGCATAGAATATGTCGCAGTGTTTTCAACGGGGTGGGAGTTTCTCACACGAAATGTATTTCAGTTACATCATAGGACTCGCATCTTTTAAAATTCATTTGCATTTGATTCTTTTATGTCTGGTTTTTATTTTTGTTTATGAATAGAACCATTATCACTGTATTCTTACAATGTATTGTTATCATTAAAATATCGGGACTTACCTTGCTCCTTTCACTTGTTTCACTTTTAAGATAACGTCGGCACAAATCCAGGCTTGGCAGCTTTGTGGGAGGATGAAAGGCAAAGGCGAAAGGAGATGGGCGGATCTTCTCAGCTGGCGGCCGAGGACACTGAGGGTAAGTTTTATTGATGAGTTCATGTGTGGTAGCTATCGTCACTTGAAAATTTTAGTGGTAGCATTACTGGAAAATCATAGTGGTTACGCAGAAAATTGAGATTAGTGCAAATTGTTATTGTGCACAAGTTTTTGAATGTTAAATGTTAAACAACGTAGTCTGTGATCAAATGATCAGAATTAATCTACATTTTATGGGTTTGTAATCCTTTATGGACATTGATTTTTTATGTTCGTCATGTTTGAAGAGTTAGTTGAGATATAATAAATCAAAGGCTCATCCTTCAAAGGAATTATTTATGAAAAACCTATCAGTTATTTTCTTTAGTCAGACAAAATAGGGTATAATCGACTGGAAATATTCTAATAGTCATTAGGCAACTTGAATATCTATTTCAAATGTCAGTGCGTGCCATTACAATTTTTAGTTTCTTTTAAACTTAATATTATCTTGAAAGAAAAATGTTCTGGGTCTTGATGTAAAGAGAACTATGAATACAATGGAGTTCCATTTTTTCAATGATCAAAACTTTAGTTTCAATTTTCAATCTCTTTCTTTGAGAATTCATTCAATTACGGGATGTTATCCATAAAGGGAAAGTTAGACCAAATACAGCGATTGAGGAAGAATGTTCTCTCGTGGCCAGATTAAACCAGTATTTATATAATTAATGAGCTTTACTTGATGGAACACTTTAAAATGAGCTCTATATCTCACACTAGATTATTAGATAAATCATTTTCCATCTTTACAGCACGCCCAGATGTAGAATCATCCATTAGTGAGAAAGAGCTTGTGGCCAGATTTTGCAAGATGGTACAGGAACAACAGGATTCAAAGTAATAACTTCATTTCATGCTGACTTCCCTTTATATTTGCTGTTTGATATTTCCTTTTACCAGGATCACCAATATAAATAATATGGTATGGGGTGAGGGAGTTTTAGAAAGTGAAAGGGATGAGATGGGTACCCTATTGAAAATGAGAGGGGTTGGGGTGGAGTGATTTATCACTGATCATACTTTTCCATGGAAATCTGCAGATTTAGAGTATTGTCTTAAACTGTGTCATCGATTCTATGGTTGGTGGACATTTCCACTTCACATTTCTAGGCAGGCGAACCTTAAGATAAAATCATTTACTTCAATTGTAATGAAACAAAATCATATTTTCCAGGATTAGATGTTCTTGCAGTGTCAATGTACTAATGTATTCTTTTTTTTTTTTAACCTTTTATTTAAGTTATTGCATTGTGCTTCGGATTCAGTGGGTTGAAATGTAACTTGTGGCAGAAGTATATTTTGACATAAAAATGTACCCTTTCGCTTACTCAGAGTTGCCAAACCTCACGATTTTTTCGTGAGACTCACGAAAATTTGCTAAATCTCACGCTCTCCCGAAATTTCAGCGAATCTCCCGAATTAGTCAGCGATGCCGTGCTTCGCTTGTTTTCATTCAATTTTCGGGTCTTTTCTTATTTAATTGTTTACTTCCACAGTTCAATAACATCATTTTACCATTTTCAGGAATTTGTCAGTTAATGAATCTTGCTTTCAGGAAAATTGGTCTCTTTACCCTGGCTCCCATGCTTAATATTAGACTTAACATTAACACACAAAAACCGTCAGTATAAAAAAATGTCTTTTGGCTTTATTTGCATGTGGCACGTCAACTCACTAAAAAATTGAAATCTCACCCAAAAAAAATGGTAAATGTCACCTCAAAAATTTTTGGGGGGTTGGCAACTCTGCTTACTTTATCAACACTGATTTATCCTTGTGCGCAAACCTGATGATAGTTAATATTTATATTCCTGACCTCAAAAAGATAGTTTACCTGTAAAGAATTATTTTAGTATTGCAGGATCTGTTGTCATGTCTGTAATATAGAATCTATACTCCACATTCTTACATAGACCACATTATTTTGCTTTTTTTGTGTGTCCCCAGTGATAGTCAGTCAGTTGAGGACGAGTCTCCTCTCACTTCTCAGACGTCCCTCAGGGCTTCTCAGCTAGAGAAACATACTGAAGAAGGTGAGTTATCCAATTCACATGGTTTTCATAATTTCGAAATCATGTACTTTGTCATTGTTAAAAGAACTTTTAAGGAGATGTTTGGAGAAGAAAGATTCTAAGTCATAAATTAATTCATGTATTCAAGAGTAGATGACAGCAGTTATCATGCTGTAATAAATTTATTGAATGATTTATGGTCTGAAAGGCAAGGTTCTAATACAGGAATTTAAACTGACCAAATGCTCTTCCTGAGTACATTTTAAAGAATTTCCTACCAAGAGCAAAGAATGGTCACACAAATATGTTTGTCAGGGAATGGTAGAACAATCTAAACTCGTGTCATACAATTAATAAATGTTTTCTTTCGGTATAATGAAAGATGTCTTTGTGCACCCTTTTTATTTCAGACTCTTCAGAGAGCTCACAGAATACTGTGATTCTTGAACTAGAGGATAAAAAAGAAGAGAAAGAAGAAACAGAAGTGGCCATTGTGAATGTGGATTCTATCCACAAAGTGGTAGCAGCGAGCCAGAGTTTTAGTGTAAAGAGTTCTCAAGCATCAGGTAAGAAATCGTTAATGTAAATCTTTATTATCTTTAGTATGTTGTTTCACATTGATAGTAGCTGCTTGTAGATCTTTTTTTAATTTTATTTCCCTTTTCATAGGGAGGCTTATACAAATGCATACCTGCCAATGATGTAGCAAACAGTGCACACCTTTTTAAGCAAGAGAAATTGCATTTATTTCTTTGTTAGATTTATGCTTTCCTGGAAATTATTATAAAAGAACTAGCATGGTGTGGAACAGAGACACTTTTTCCCCAGTGTTCAATTGAAAGTATCAGCCACAAAGGGATGGCAAATGCTTGGATGATGACTATTTACTATTACTTAGTATTAGGGTATCACAGAATTCATTTTAATATCAGAATATCTAATTGTCAATGTAGACAATGACATTTTTTTTATAATCATTCCATCTGTTATCATTTTCAAGGCAAACAAAAACGTCATTAATGACTCAATATTAAATGTATTCTTCTCTCTGGTCAGAATCTCAAGACCGTACAGTGGCAGAACTCCTGGCCTCATTGTTGGAAGAGGACAATCCGACTCGGCCCTCATCTCAGGTTGCAGCTCTGGAAGAGAAAGACAGCATCCTAAGTGCCTCTATCTTGCTCAGTGACGATGAGGAAGAGGATAGAGAAACCCTTGCCATGACACAAGCTGTTGATGGCTCGAAGGAGGATGTTGGGTAGGCTAGTCTTTTCTTTTGATTTTTGTCATTGCGCATACAAAAGTCAGTGTGGTCATTTTTCAAGTTTTCTAAGAGGGTATTTTTTATTGGTATTTAGTGTCTTTTAGTAAGTGAATATGTTCACATTTTCAAAAAAATTGTAAATTTTTTTTTTATATATCTATACATGTATAAATATTTATTTAGATATATTTATTTCTCTTGCACTACAAGGAAGATAATTTTATTGGAAAGTTTTTTTGTTTTTTTTTTATTACAATCAAAAGACAAGGCTGATTGTAAACCACTAGCCAGTGTACATAAGAAGCTCTTGTTGCTCAGAATGTCATGAGTTGAACATCTTCTAAATGGATGAAAAGCAAGGAAGCACTGTTGTGACCTAATTGAATAATGATGAAAGTGGACTGATGTGCAATAAAAGTCATCTTTTACTTTAATACAAAGATCATCATGTTTAGACAGTGTAAGTAGAATATTTGATCTTATGAAGTTAACAACTGTCGTAAAAATGGCTTTTGAAAGAAATTGCTGTTGTTTTTTGTTGATGAATGAAAAGTGCTGTAGTGCATTATTTCCTGCCATCTATAGAATCTCATTAGTTGATATGTCGCACTTTTCCCTCACCAGATTCAATGCCTCAGGCCTTGATCAGACTTGGTTAGCTGATCAGTCAGGCCAGCTAGACCTAAGTGCAGACATCGTAATGGAGACTGATGACAGCGATAGTGATGGTGACAACGACATAGACTTGTTGCCACAGTTTGATGGAGCGTCAGACAAAGTGAATAGTAAGTTTTAGAGTTTTAAAAAATATTTCTTCCTCATAAGGAACAACTTTTCACTTCTTTTGTGCCCTCCGAGACTAGTTCCTGTCAAATCAGCTCTAATAGATTTATTGGTTTATTTTAGTCAGTTCCTGAATATTGTCCACTGTCTTGTATATTCTTGCCTCCTTCAAATTTGTAAAGACAAGTACATTTACTACATTGTGTTGCTTTCTGATGTGAAGTTACTTTATAGAAATGAAATAATGAAACTACTAAACATTATTTGTGCATCATCTTTGCGTTCAACTTAAACTTTTAACTTCCTTTTAATATGACAATATAAATAATTGCATAAGTGTAAGTTAAAGTCTGTAGACAATTATCTAGAAGCTTTTTGTAATTTTCCTGTTAACATTTTTCTATCTTTCTATCATTTAGATCAGAATTCTGAACTATTTTCCTATTTTTGCTGTTGTTCTGATTCCTCTCTCTGTTAATAAGAAAGACATTTCGTCACGGTCATAACACTCTTTGCCTAAGTCAATTTTTGGCGGTTTTGAGTTACTGGTATTGTGATAATCAGCAGAAAATTGTTTCTTTTCCCGTCTTGGAATAATTATGATTTCTTACGTATTTTGAGAATAATCACTAATTGTAAAACTACCAGTGGTATTTAAGGCAAGTTCATGTTGTGCAGTTTTGTTTTTAATTTTCTCGAAACTTGAAAAAATGACTTAGGCAAGAATGTTATGACCATGATGATTTGATAATTATTTCGTAAGTAAGAAAGAAGGCGAAAATTTGAAGCATTACCCAAGAAAATAAGATTCTTTTTCTTGAATAATTGATAAGATACATTGATGTTTTTTTATAAGGATAATACATGAAAAATTGGCCTGATTCTTTAAGTCATCATTGTCATTATCATGTTGAAAATTATTACATTTGAAAATAATAGCTAATTTTTCATAATGATCAAAGAAAACCGTGAGAAGAATAAGCAACTGAATGAAAATTTACCCCCAACGTTTGTTTACAAGATCATTTTGTCCATATCCAACTGTCTTTCCACATATATCAATTTAGTCTAAGATACCTAATGTATCATTCCACTGCGAGAGAACATCTCAGTACTTTGTTTTATTGAGACTGTTATCTATTGAAACACTGTTATCCTTTGCAAGAAAAAAAAAAAAAAAAAGACATTTGAGTTTATAGTAAACTTGAATAAGTGTAGCTTACGTAAACTTATCCACGTTTCATGTTTTTCTTTTCTCTCTCTCCCCTCTTTGTGACGTCATCAGATGCCCATCTCAATCAGCCTCCTCAAGCCATGAGTGAAAACCAGTCTCGCCTCGCGGGTCATGGGAGTGCCGTGGGACACGGCCAAGTGTCGCCCTACCACTCGTCAGCTGGAGAAAGCTCTTCTTGGACGGGCAGAGGGAATCAAATGTATGGCGGAAATTCTTCTTGGGTACAACAGCAGCAGCAGCATGCTTGGAGTCAACAACAGCAGCAGCAACAGCAGTCTTCAGACATGGCGGCGTGGTCATCTCGAAGCCCTTCGTGGGCCTCGCAGCAGCAGTCACCTTATTCCCATTGGCAAACCCAATCACAGAAACTGCCTTCATCCGGTTCTCAGTACAGCCCCTCTCACCATCCCACTCGTTCACCATCGGCCGCCTCCTCATCTGCCAGCAGTCATTCATTCCACTCGCCGCCTCAGCACCCGTACGCGTCCCCCACCCATTCTATCCATGCACACCAGGGTTACTCCTCACCGGGCTCGTCTTCCCAGCACTCCTTCGCTCACAGCCCACCCCAGTATCAGAGTCCGTCTCAGGAGATGTTCCAGCCTCCGAGTTACCAAAGGCACGGTAGCTACCATCAGTACCCCGCAAGCCACCCGTATCATCAGGCTTCTTACAGCGGCCAGCAGTACTCTCAGCAAAGGATGGGCCAGTCTTACAAATCCCCCCCTGTCACTCAACCTTACATGTCGCCACCCACAACAACAACCACCAATCCATCGTATCAGTCCCCCTCAGGGAGCATTTCAAATCAGTCTCCAACCGCTGGCCAACCCTATAAATCTCCTTCAACAATTCAGTCACCGTCTCCAAGCCAGCCCTTTGCTGCATCATCCAATAACGATTTGCCTGGCAAAGCGATAGGTTCGCAAAATTGCCCGTCTTCTTCGTACCAAGCCTCCCCCTACCAGTCACCTTCGTACAGTCATCCATATTATTCACCGTCTCAGGTTGCCAGGAATTCTTCAGTTCCCGCTTCACCCAGCTTCGGGCATTTTCACAAGGGGTCACCTCAGTTAAAAGCATCGGATATGCCCACTCAAACCCTTCCCAAATCTCAAATGATCTCTTCTGCTGCTGCAAAGACGTCTGGAGATAAAATGAATTTGGCCCCAGGGACACACGAGAAAACCCTTCCAATGGCTACGATTAAAAAGACAGTGCATGGCACTCACCCGGGTAAATCACACTCCAGAAGCAATCCCAGCGAGTACCAGTCGGATTTGTTTGCCAGTATTATTGGTAATGAAGCAACAGGTGCAGATAATCTGCCGTCATGCAGCCCAAACTCACAAATCAAGTTGTCTCCCTCAAAAACTAATCATAGCGCCGCTACTGGAACTTATAAAATGCATACTTCAGCTCAGCCTGAAAACATCTCAAACTTGGATAAAATGAGCCCCCAAAATATCCAGCAGATGCGCATGAACAAGAATGTTACAGGGGAGGAAAATAAGTCAGGTTCGGGACAGTCTCACTCTCCTAAAAGTATTTCTAGGCTGGATTTCAAACCCAGAGATGTGGCTGTAGAATCCAACGCCAGAGACCTGAGCACTAGAAAAGCCTTTGGTGCAATATCTGAGGAAAAGAGTACCAAGAAAGATGAAAAACAGCTAATGGCATGTAACACTCCAATGATTCAGCAGCTGCTTATGGAGGAGTCCCCTGCTAAGATGAACATAAAGCCGGAGGATAGAGAGGCTGTTATGAAAAAGCCAACGATGAGCCCTTCACGACTGCAAAAGAAAACTAAATCTGGCAGAGGGAAGGCCAAATGTAGTACTCGTCCTAGAAGTGCCAGTATGTCTATGGGCCCTTTCCCGCGGTCTGAAGGGCTAGGCCATCAACCTCAAATGTTGCCATCAAATGCTCCGCCATTGCAAAAAGTCGGAAAGTCTCAATCGATTTCATTACCATTTGGTAACCAACCAGGCTTCATGGAGTCTGTGAACGAATGGCAGCAGCAACCTCCTTACCGCCACGCTCAGCAGCAAAATTTCTCCCCAGTCCCGCAGTGGCAGCAACAGCAGCATCAGTGGGGAGGAAACCAGTGGCACGATAGCGCCTCAGTGGATGGAGCCTCTGCGGAAGGACCTGTCTCGGAAAAGGGCAGCATGGCAAAGGAAGAAAATAGCAAGGGACTTCACACGACGAGCCGTACTCAACATCGGTCTTACAGTGCTGATTGCGCTCCTTTGCTGTACAAGCATCCTGAGGACCAATCTCAGGGACCTGAGGGCCAACAAGATCGCCTCTGCCCATCTTCTAGCAATTCTGACGTAATCATGTCACCAGAAGGAGGAAGTCAAGGAGAGAGCGTGGAGGAGAATGGAAATGAGAACGATGCATCTTCCCTTTCAAATATTTACCAGCTAGTTTCTGATGTGAGTTTTGAAACAGAGGACAACGTGTGGGATAGCTCTCCTACAACCATAGTGTCTGGATTTCTGCAAGAAACGGCAGAATCTCAGACACCCAAATCCACATCACCATCCGTAGTGAGTCAAGGAAGTCCCGATAAAAAAGATTTCATCACTCTGGAACCTCCAAATAAAGCTTCATCGGATATAGGTGGTTCAGATACGACTGGAATGACGTCATCCGAAGAATCTGATCGAATGGACTTTGAAATTGCTGCCGATTTGATCCCAAGTCAGTTCAAGGTGAATGATTATGCCAGTGGTTGGATCCACCCTAGACTTGGAAAACAGAACAGGATGAAACGGATGGGATTGGTGACTGGTAAAGGAAATGGGGCAGGAAATTCACAATGCAATCCTGCGTATACTTATACTTTCCATGTGCCTACACCAGTCTTCAAGAAAATGAAATTTTTCCGTAGTGCTCAAGCAAAAAAACGAGACTTGAAGATCATTAGGATGCACCCGATGGATGCTCGAAGATATAGCCTCCTAAAGATTGGGAAAGAATTGGTTCAAGTGAAAAGGCTCAGTGAAAGTGACTTGGCAAAATTTAATTGTTCGATGCCTTCACCTTCAGACGACAGTCAAATGAATTCTGATGGTTCCTTCGATAGAGTTAACTTGGACATCCCTGTGGCAAGCTCCTCTCAATCTAGTTTCAATTCTTTTGGGGAAGACGGCTCCAGTTTTTCCCAGTACGATACAGACTTTCCTCCAAATAAAGTAGCCCCACCCAGTTCCTTTTCAGTGACTCAAGTTACGGCTTCTCCTTCCAGATCATCCCACTCTTTCACCCCTCCCGTCATGTCTCACAGTTTGTCCAGGACAGCTCCCCAGTTTGCAGCCGCAGCGTCCACGTCTCAACAAAGCGTACCCAGCACCTCGGGTGGTCAGGGTAACCGAAGCCATGCGTTGGATGGAGCAGCTGGGCATCAGCACCAAGGGCAACAACTGCTGATGCACCAACAGGATGCTGTGTTCGACAACTGTATCAGTGGCTTAGTGTACCCATCAGGGTATAATATCCCCATGACCGGAGACCAAACTGGTGGTAACATAAGTTTGCCTCAGATCAATGGGCAGACCGGAGATCAGAACTTCCATCATCCTTCATCATCTAATAATAACAACAACCCGCAAGCTTCAAACTATTCATCGGGCCGACAAGGCGTGGGCCATCCTTCGGTATCCGACCACTCCACCCATGTGCAGCAGCCGATGCACTTTCAGCAGCAGCAGCCCATGAGGAGGCATGATTCGGAATCCTTCTGGGAGCCAAAAAACGGGCTGCGTTCCCCGGGCCGGCATGGGCCCACAGGCACAATTGATACGGAAATCCGTTCCGGCCACAGTGGTGAAGTCGAGAACGACACAATGCAAAACATCACTGGGACCTTTCCTATCAATACCCGGGTGAACGCACCGCAGAGTAATGCCCATGCTTATTTTGTGGCCACCGAGTCTGATATTAACTCAAGAAAGAATTCCTTTGTAAAAAACTATGATAGGCGTGGTGAAGGCCACAATAATTTTCAGGTTAGCAAAAGTTTTGATATGACAGAATCACAAATGTGTGTAAAACGCAAGAAGAGACGCAAAAGAAGCAAAAGGAAAAGGCATGTAAAGAAATCAGAAACTGGAGCGAACCAAATGTCATTTGAAGGCGATGAAAAATCTGACGTTTATTTTGAAAATGTTTCGGTCGGTGTTGAGCAAACAAATTTTAGCTCAGGACGGTGTGACAACTTAAGGACTGAGAAGAGCATCCTGGCCAACAGCGATGCTAATTTGGCGAGAGAAGAACAATCTAAAATTTCCAGTAATGTTTTAAACAAGAATGTTGTTAATTGTAGAGATAAGAATTGGAAGTCATTGAAGTTGCAAATACCCAAACGATCCTTTTTTTATGAAACATTTTCCCCCGAGGAGAATATGTCACCTGCAGAAAATCTCTTTGTAGAGAAAACATATTCGTCGGACAGTGCCAACACTTTCCAAGAATTTCAGTCACCGATGGTCTCTCATGAAGAGGAGAAGTTTCATTCGCCTAGAGATGCCCATATGGGAATGAGACAGAGTATGAGACAAGCCAAACTCCGGTCCATCAGTGCCACAAATTATTCTTCGTCCGAAAACTCATTGAAAGAGAAGAAACGGAAAAAATCCCTAAAAGAAGGCATTCATTATATCGTTGTTGGAAAATTTAAAGGTCATCAGTCAATGATGGTGAAGGTTCCCCGCTTGAAGATAGACAGCAAGGAAACTGTCAGTGCGACGCATTATGAGACATTAGCTAGAAGAGACATTGTTCGAACTATCCAGAATCAAGATGTAGAAAATACTGACTTGCCGACAATGCCCTCCTCCGGTGGTGCCACAGACGTTGAGTCGCAAAAGGGACAGGCAGTTTCAACTGATTTCTTCCTCAGTGAAAGTGAATCTGCTTTTGGAAAGAATGCCATGAACTCATCCAATGTAAATTCTGTTGCTGATTCCGATTTTATTTTCTCTGGATCTCCGTGTACCTCACCTGAAAACCATTTCTTCACTGAGCTCAGAAAAAGTTTGGATAAGAAATGTAATGGAAGGAAAGGAATCACTCTGAGAAAAAATGACAAAAATGTCTTTTTCCCAGGAATTATTAAACCTACATTCCTCAAGTTTAAAACATTGTTTCAATGGAACATATCGAAACTAGAAAGCAGTGCATATTCCTCTAGTTCAGATGAGGAGGATGACCATCTTGATACCATTATCCTCAAGAGGAAGATAAAGTTGGCATCAGATAGGTCTTTGGATCATGAGGCCCATGAACAACAGAATGCTACAGAAAGTAAAATCAACAGTTCAAAGTATACAGGTATCAAAACTAATGCACAGAGGACTATTTTAAGCTCTGTGGAAAATGCATCGCTGAAAGACAGCCCTCCTGCCCCTCAGTCTTTCTTAATTCAACACACGGCCATCGTGAAAGAAGGTGCATGTCTTCCACAGAATGAAGAACTAAACGACGATGGTGAAGGGTCGGGTGATGAGAAGAAATCAATGTCGCCAAAGGCTGAAGATCATGTTAGTGAAACCATACCAGGCAGCAAGACTGAAGACGACGTTAGCGATTCAATACCATGCAGCGAGGCTGGAGCTTCATGTCGGCTAAAGCTTTTCTTTGGCAAAGGAGCGGAAAGGGAAGGAAAGGAGGTAGGCATGGTGAACCTGAAAAAACTGCAAGGAGATTCTGTTGAAACGAAAGAAACAGCAAGCACTAGAGCTCCTCGCCGACGCAAGAAGCGCAGAAGAGGTTACAAGAAACTAAGTCTTTCAAAGGCCTCACCTAAGCTTAACTCAAAGACGGACAAGGACAATGAACAGAGCTGTGAAGTGCTGGCTGTAACAGCATCAGAACATAATAATGTCGCTGATAGTCTAACAGAAAACTCTGAGGTCAAGAGGGGTTTGAGTCCTCAAGAACATCACGAGGTTGCAGAGATGGCACAGGACATTGAAGCAGTGAAAGGGCCTGAACCAGATGAGATGGAAGATCATGAAATGAATAAAAATGACAAAAATCTGGAGATGGAAGATAAAGAGATGGTGGAAAACGATGAGACTAATGATGAGATAAATCACGTAGAATGTGATGAAAAAACGGGAAAAACTATTGTCAATGCTAATAGAGATAATGAAGTACCATTTCAACAAGCGACAGCTAAAGAGACTCTAATTGATGATGAGATGCAAGACAAAAAAGTGGTTTCTCAGCTGAATAATGAGAGAGGGAATACCTTGCGAAGGAGATTGTCTCAACAATTCGATAGTGACGAGATGAGGATCGGTTCCCGCAATCCTAAAGAAATAGAGGAGGAAAGAAAGGAATTCATTAGACGTCAAATGGCTTTTTACGAAAACATTTCATCTGACTCGGATACTGATGATACCATTCCTGATGAAGGGTTACCAAAATGTGATGTATCACTGGAGATCAAACAGCCTGATGGAGCAGCTTACTTGTCGTGTAAAGAGTCACCTCGTCTTCTGGAGAGTTCTGCTACTATTGACGAAACATGTGAGAAAGTGGTATGTGCTGATACTGATAATAATTCCCTGAATAATGAGGAATCTAACAATTTACAGAGTTGTTTACAAGAAGCCGAATTACTTCTCCCAGTGGCTGTAAAAAGCAACCAAAAGGTTGAGTCGACTGAAGTTTTGAAAGAACAACGTGAAGGCGAAGGAACAGAACATTCACCATGCGTCAAAGAGGAAAACGAAAATGAAGTTGAAAATAAAGGAAGACCACCATGGCAGTCTGGCACACCAGCTGAAAGGAGCGCAAAAGGCGAACAGGAATGTGCAAATCAAATCGAATCGAAGAGTGGGGTTTCTGGTATTCCAAGGAATGGTGCAAAGGCTCAGTCAAAATGTAAAAGGACTGCTAAACTTCATGAAGAGTACAATGGTAGTAGCTCCAGCGATGAAAATATTGAAAAGGATAAACCTGAAGTTGCCGGCAAACGACTTCGCCAACGCAAACAAACACAATACACCTACTATCTTGAGGGCATTGATTCCTCCGATTATTCGCAAAGTTCCAGTGAGGATGATCTCAGCGATCCAAGTCCAGCTCACGTTGCCAGTCGAAGCTCTGCTGGCAAAAGCGAAAAAGTTGAGAAGAAAAACCCTGGTGGCAAATCTAAATCCACCAGAGGGAGAAGAGCGACAGCAGCATTCCGAGGCAGGAAAAAGAAAACAAAGGGAAGTTCCAAGTTGCTGAACAGCCTGAGTTTGTTGCACATGGCCACACTCGCTAATTTGACCGAGTCGCAAGACTCTCCATCTTCCCCTCATACCGGTGAAGTGGGTGTACAATACAGTGACAGAGCTGAAAGCGATCATGCAACAGCGTACAGCCCCTCGCTAGAAGTCATGTCCTTCGCATCCCCTCAGAATTCGGAGGACCTGGATTCTTCGCCCTTACCCTTTTCACCTACGGACAAAAAGGTCAAATCATGCGAACGGAGACAGACTGTGAGTCCCAGCGTTAGGAGAAAACTTTTGCCCCTCCCATCTCGCCACAGGAACAACATCAAACCGGGATGCAATGGGGCCTCGAATGTTGGAACGCGCCCGTTCGCTTTGAACCGACTGGTAAATCCTACTGGGACGGTATCATCCTCTCCCACGCCATCCAATTTGATATTCTCACTCAACGTGGCGGAATCATCCGATAATGTGACGGAAACGCCTCAAGATGAACAGACGGCTCCCCAAGCGGCCAAGTACAAAACTACTCCTTACTCCATGAAGCACATCCTGCGTTTGGCAACTACTGATGATTCCATGGATTCGGACTCGAAGGATGGTCTTGCCGTCATCAAGGCACCGGAGAACAAGAGAGCCCAAGTCAAGAGTACCGCCTTGTCGATGAGTGACATTCTCAAAATGACTTCAGTCAACAGTGCGGATGAGAGTGAAAACACAGAAGCTTCAAATTCATTGCTCTCTCAACTTGCAAGCTTTGGAGATGGAAATATTGTTACAACATCAACTACAAATAGTGGTGACCAACAGAGTCCTGAAATCGAGAAAGAAATCATGGAAACCAATGAAATTAATGCGGATGAAGCTACTGACAGCACGGTCAAATCTAATTTACCAATCGATTCACAAAGTAGTGCCAGTGTTAAAGATGCACCCAATTTGCCTGAACGTAATGAAAGTATCACAGTTTCAGAGGAGCCAGAGGAGAAAACGGATGCGAGTGAAAAATCAGCACCAACAGAATTTGGGGCCGACTCTGAGAGCCCACCAATAGCTTTGCATGAGAACGAAGGTCAAGGTGCACTGACCCCTGTGACAAGGACAAAGCCACTTGACCGTTTTTCTTACCAGGAGACCTTTGAAGGAGAGCAGGAAGAAGCTGACCAGGCCCAAGACAAAGGACTGGCACTGACACCCGATGACAACGTCAAGTCCCCTCCCGTCAAGTGTCTCAGCCCTCTGAATTGTATCATCGAGGAAACGCAGCTGTCACGCAGTAGCCAGGATTTCGTAAGCTCAGGTGAGCCAGAGGTTCGCTTGAGTGACGATCCTTTCAGGTGTGAAGCTGTTTCAGCTCTAAGTGCCATTCCCGAAGTACGAGGAACAAATACGGAAAGGACATGGTCGGAGACGGTAAACAGAAGTGAAAATACTTCGACATCGGCAGCAAACAATGAGATGCAGAAAGTCTGTCACCAGAAGAAGCCAGATTTACCAGTCATAACGGAAACACTTGTGGAGCCTGACATCGCGGGTGTTAGTCCCTATTCTAAGGAAAGTTCCAGTCAGGACCCGAACCCGTTGAATCCGGTGACAGTTTCTTCACATTATCATCATCTTATGCCCAGCCACTACCCACCGCCATCCCAGAAAAAGACGGGAAACAGTAGCAGTCTTCATGCAGCCTACCCTTGGTCTTGGAAATGGCCTGCTTCTTCTACGTCCGGAGAATCGATGAGTCCTCTCAATCTTTGCACGTCTTCAAAGGCCCAGAATGTGTACTCTCCAATCACTCCCCCTTCTCCCATGTCGCCTCTTGTGATGGCCCAATCTGTGAGACCGCCTCACATACCACCAAGCCCAAAGCTGTCACCGCCCATAAAAAAATCAAAACCCTTGTGGTACCCGTGGCTTAGTGCGGAGGAATCATCAAAAAAGCACTCTGAATCGCAAAAAACTTTGTCACCTTCCCGGTCTGAGCAAATACATAGTACATGTGGAAATTATCTGATACTCTCAGATGATGGAAAAGAGACAAGTGGCGTAAATCGTTTTCCCACATCACCCGTAATTGGGCCTTCCTCTCTTTCACCAACACATCTGAATATGCATTCTCATAGTGTAAAAATGTCTGAAGGCTTAAAAGAAAGTGAGAATATCCCGCAGCAAGAGCAAAGACATCGAGAACGGCCAAGCTCAAATCATTTGAAAGTTCAAAAGGAAGCCTTGTCTCAATGCAAAACAGTCTCACAGTTTTTGGGTAGTGTCATAGATACAGCTTATGAACGGGGAAAAGGGGAAAAAAATCAGACTAAACCTGAAGTGGATAGAAGGCCCGACCTGGATAAAGGCAGTAAAAAAGAGGAATGGGAGAGAAATGTAAATAGACATTCAAGTGCGTACACTGACAAGAATCCTAAACCAAAACTGTGTAGTGATAAAGAAATGGATTTGTCATCATCATCATCATCATCATCATCAACCAGTCCAAGAATTCATTCTTTATCTTCTAGTCAGGGATGGGATTCTCAATCTCAATTTGGTAGCCAGGCTGTTTGGAAGGACCACCACTCTTTTCTCAAAGCAGGGCCAAAGAATAGTAGTTTTTTGTCATCTGTACCAATATGTAAAAGTGAAGGTGAGCAACGTGTGCAAGCCATGCTTGAAAACGAACGCATTCTCAGGGACAAGTTTGTGCTCTCACGTCATAATTTGCCGTGTCCTGGTACAGCGTCAACAACAGGGCATGAGTCCATGAGTCGCACAGATCGTCTGGTGACCCAACTAATCAAAGGAGATGAGCCCAGTTCGCATGGCAATGAGCCATTCGACGCCACGAAGCGAAAACGACGAGGAGAAAGAAGCAGTACTGTAAAAGACAGCAAAGTAACTTCACAAACGTCTACTTCTTCTGTAAGAACCGAGTCCTTGAAGTCAAATGACAGTGACGAACTCGCAAGCAAAGTTAAGCAAGACAAACGTTTGGTGCCGAGTCCGAAGAGTGACAAGGAAGTGGTCATTCGTCCCATCAAATCTGCCCCTTCCAGATTGAGAGTCGAAGGCAGTTTGAGTGCTTTGGGTCTGGACGCCGTCCAAGTGCCCGTGGCTTTTTGCAGCTCTTTGGAGGATCTCCCAGACAAGCCAATGTAAGTTGAAATACAGACATAATTTTCTCTTGGTATTTATGGTTGAGTGAATCTGTGTGGGGAAAGTATTAAAACAGGTAGATAAATGTTGTGTTCGACTTTACTATTACTATTATTACCTTTTTGATTTTTGGCATTGTTATGTGGTTTTTCAAAATGGCATAACTAGCTAAGAGCTACGGAGTCCCAAAGGTAGATAAAAAAAATGATTTTGTTGGTTCAAGATTTATTTTTTGTATCCTTATGATTAAGAGAAAAAACCCCAATAAAATGGAAAGGAATTTAAAGTGGGGACAGGGGAAGGTATCTGACTATGAAAAGAGCAGGCTTAATTGCAAGTTAATTTGAGAGGGGGACAAGAAATCTTTCTTTATACTCGTTTGTTGATGACGATACGAAACATTTATAATATTATATTCAAGTCGATGGATATCATTGCAGCTGACGAGATTTGCTTAACCTGTGAAGAGCTGGAAAAGCTGTAATTGTAATGGGAAAGCGCAAGGAAGATTGCTGAGATTGAAAGTGAACAACATTGTCTTGTTTTCTCTTTTGAATGCGCCCTTTATACGTGATGTATATGGGGCACGTTTTGGAGGATCGGATATGGATAGGAGAGGGGAAACACTTGGGAGTGTAACTTATTTAATACCACATTTAGATAGACAAGAATCTTTTATTTTATAGCTAAACACCCGTACATGTACCATATGCCATTTTGAAATCAGGTCACATCATGTTGTCTCACACCCTTGTTTTCAATATGTGTACAATATTCACCTCATGTTAATTCGATTATCTTTGTATCACACTGTAAGTCTTAAATAATAAATAAAAGATTTAGGCAACATGGGAATGTCACACACTGATATAAACAAATTAGGTCACAAATTGGCTACTGATCCCAAATGCTAGTTAGTCAAAGAAAAAGTGATAAAAGGCATCGTAAGAATTCCAAGTGTATTTGCTTTTTCTGCTTTGAATTGAATGATATCTCTCACCTTCTTAGATATGCCAGGTATAATTTCTTTCAATGGTCAGTATATGATAAGTGTAATGGTATAGCCAGTACGAGTATTATTAAGGACTTCTGATCATAAATATAATTTGCTGAATACATGATTTACAGAATTTCATTGGAATCTCGTGTGTAATGCTAGTCAAAGAAGTATATATTGGTTGGGATTTTGTCTCTAAACATTTTCTCTTTGTAGCCTGAACATAATGAATTAGATCTGAAATTCACATTTGATTAACTTTTGTTTTATGCATGCTTTGTTGTTATAGGGAACACGGGGGCCGAGTTTTGAAAGTGGCATCAAGAAGGGTGAGGGATTCATTCTGGACTGCAATAATGCTTTTTTTTCCCTTTTGTTCGTGTATCACTCTCACCTGCCCACCCCCATTTTCACTTTTTCTGCCATAGAAGTCTTTCATCAAATATGAAATACTTTGCTGGTTATTAGAAGTAGTTAACCAAAATCAACTTCACTGTATAAAGCACAGACTCACTAATTAATAATTCTGTCCGTCCGCTATTTCTTTTGTAACAGTAATCGTCAGTCTTTCAGAACTTGTTCAACTTCGTCATCTTCTCTGTATTTTGCTTCATGCTTGCTTTGATGAGAAGATATCATTGAACACCACTATTATATTAATTTCTGTTCCACTAGAAATTCATGAAGTGTCAGTCTTAAAGCTATCTTCTTTAATTAAAACAACTGTGAGTTCTGTAACTGAAGGAATAAATATTACACTCTTTGTCATCTCAGGGCTGCAACTGTTCCCCCTTGTTATATTTGTATCAAAATTATTATTCTTTTTCTAGATTAGGAATTAATGTAAATTTTTTACATGGCTTTTATCCAACCTAAAGTTTTTTTGATAATTGGATAATGTTTTTGTGAAACCATTTTTTGACAGGATTTGTTATATGTTTTTAATAGGAGTAAGCGTTACACTTTGTCTGCGCACATCAGTAACATTGAGGCTGGTTCAGTTGTTGAGATGTTGGCACTATGCCTTTGAACTATTGTCTTCAACCAGTGCATTTACTGAAACTTAAGAGGGTGGGGGGGGGGGGGGGGTTGAATTCAATGT
>JAUEKT010221945.1:0-13475 GCA_031762655.1 Doris verrucosa
ATAGATAGATAGATAGATAGATAGATAGATAGATAGATAGATAGATAGATAGATAGATAGATAGATAGATTAATTGAGCGGTTGATTGATAGTTCGGATTGACATGGGAACATATCCTGCAGCATTTGGGATAACCAAGTAGATGGGTAGATAAGCAATAGACAAACAGACAATGCTAATGCAGACATTGCGACAGACACCCTCGTATCAATCCCCCAACCCCACACTTCACGTCATGCAATCCCATCCTACACCATGGCTTATCTTTTCCAAAACGGGGGAACTCTGATGCAGGGTTACCAGATGGCTCTGAAAGTAAAAGGAAGGCCAAATCTGTCGTAATAAAGGTCAATTAAGACCCAAGCAACTGAGTACAAGCCAGGAAAAAGGCCAAACTGTTACCCAGCTTTTCCTCATCATCATCATCATCATCATCATCATCATCATCCTCATCATCCTCATCATCATCATCATCATCATCATCATCAACAACACAATCATCATAATCATCCTCATTGTCCTCATCATCATCTTCAATATCAACTGGGGGAAAAATACGATCAGGTTAAAAAACAACTTCCAACACAACAGGGTGTAATTGTAAAATGAGCATTACACAAAACACAAAACTGAAATTCAGATAGCAAAGCTGGCTTCTCTCAAATAGATGATGTTTATATAGCCAGCAGTTAAACTCCTTTGCAGAGGCTGTGAAATTCTCTGAATGCAGGGCATTCTAGGGTAGTTTTGCTGCACATGGCCGTATCAGAGAAGCCAAACCAGGACTCCAAATAGCAAACAAGTGAAGAAGAAAAAAGAGTTTGTGTGGTAGGATTCTGATAAAGAAAGCCGAGACATTTCTATCACACAACGACTCGTAGCTTACCAAGTGACAGCAGCTCATTGGTAAGCTCCAAAGCTGCAGGCACATTACCAAGCTGGGGAAAGATGTAAAAAAAAGGACAAGTTATGAAAATTTGCTACACCTGCGTACTCTGGAAAGTTGAAAAAAATAAAACAGTTTAAGTGGATTTACAATCTTTTTTCTTTTTCTCAACACTAAAGCTTCGTTTGTTCACTTGTTCATCTGAAAATGATCCCATTCACCGTTCGGTCATGTAAGGCTGAATAAAGCCCATTACTGCTAACTCTTGGTACACCCTGAATGCTAAAGAAGTTGAGCTGAATCCTATTCTCTGAGGGTGTGTTTTTTTGTATGGGTGTATCTCACTACAGAAACCACATATGTAGGCATTGAAAGATCTCGATCTATTTAAATCCAAACCTGAGACCTGGATGTGATTTAATACATTCTCATATAAATGATACAAGTAATAATCATAACATTGACAGATGAATAAGCCATATCTAACTTTAGATAGAAAATATATATTCAGGATCTAATTCTAGACCTATTTACTGTACATGCGATAAAAGGTCTCTAAAACTAAAACTGTTATTAACAAGTTCATCTGAAGAATAAAATCATCATCATCGTTGTAATTACCACAATAAGTTTCTGAGATAACTAGCAAAGCTAGAGCAAGTACTGAATTGAGCAATGAGCTGATTATAGTTCACTCCCTGCAACTTGAAACATTGAGAGTCAATGAATGGATGTGTAGTGGGAAGGTTGCTGTACTGCCCTCCCCAACCCCACGAAAGCGAATAAGAAAGAAGGAAACAAAAGGTAATTTCCTTCATAAATGAATGGGGAATCAGGAGATTTAAAACACAGCAGAAGTCAAGACAGAGCATGATGAGAGGATGAAAAACATGACGTGTCTGGTATGCCATGTAAGCAGTGAGGCCATTAACAGTAAACAACAAGATGAAACATGTTTTCAAACATTAGACAGACAGAAGAAAAAACAGGAGTAGAACTATTAGCATCACCCATCATTACCTGCCAGTACCAAAGCAGCCTCCCATTATCATAGATTCATAAACATTCCCCAGCAAACCACCTCACAATCAGAATTCTATTCTTCGAAGCACTAGAGCAATGGCATGATTTTCATCATATTTTTGAAATGTCAAATTGTACAAAGAAAGATAGGCTCCCTAAAAGTTTGACATTCTGCTGATATATAACATCTACATGTAAACATCTCTCTAGTCCTCGTCCCAGAGTGGGCATGGACCGCCAACAAAGCTTTTCCATCCTCGTCTGTCCCTTGCCAGCCTCTCCATTTCATGCCAGGACATTCCATTTTTTCCCAGCTCCTCAAGGTCTCTTTGCCAGGTGGACTTTGGCCTTCCTCTCTTTCTCTTCCAGATGGATTCCAGTGCAGGGCTGTCCTAGTGATGTTATAGCACTGATATATTATCAGCTCTTAACATTTCCAGGTGTTGCAAGTATCTCATTCACATTTCGTCATTGATGACAAGTACTAGCAAAGGCGACATTAAATAAAGAGACGGTTACACTAGTATGTGTTACCGACGATGATTTCACCATTACGTCTGATTAATCTCATTACATATCTCACCAGTATGATTTAATGATTATTTAACTCTCCATTCATTATTCTTTCCCCTTTGTCTTTCGCCCAAAACTTCATCCTCATCAAATTGAATTCATTTCATGAGAAATTTCAGCGGTGCAAATGGGTCTTATAAGCAATGAAAAGCAATCAGGCCCGCTGTGATGAGTGATGCGCTGTGGCCGACACAGAATTAACTCACATCTCAGTTAAACAACTTTATTACCTGAACATATGTGAAAGTATGTGTAACACATACAAAAGCATGGGTCACAGGAGATTTTTACACTAATTTAGCCTCATCTGGCCCTCAGGCAAAGGGCAGTCACTCAGGCGTGACCTCACAACAAGGCAGAGTCGGTTAGGGATGTCATGAATGCCTTTACGTTAATGAATTATTCAAGAGCTGGCGACTTACGTGGGAGTGAATTAAATCATCGCGCAACGCAGTGAAGAATGCAATAGTGTAAACAAGGCTAGCACATTTTGATTCCTTTTAAGTGCACTATTCATACAATTCGTCTCAATTTACCGATGCATTGGCATCAATTGCCAACAGAAAAATAGCAACACTGCTTACAAGAATGAGTGAAAAGAAGTTGCAATTTAAAATGACTGCAATTTTTGTACGAACAGAAGACCTATTATCTTTTTGCACTGACCTGATTTGTGTCGCACTCGAAAATAATACAAAGCAAAAAGGAAAAGCCTAAGGATTTTTCATTTTTAAATATGCCAATATGCCTTTTTTCCCTTCACAATACGCAGGCAGGACTGTACAACATCTCATCTATGGAAAATTGACCTGTTTGCAAACATCGATGATACCAAATGCGAACTAGAAAATCAATCTGCAAAGTCCACCTATAAATTACCTATTTTACTATAAAGTTCTTCAGTGTTTTTATTTTTATAATTTTTTTAACCCTGCAGCATAGCAATAAATAGTATCTCTTTGCTATCACAACTATGAGCAGATGTGAAGCTGCCTTAAACAGGTATAACAGTCTCTAATTACAGTTTTGATCTCATGTTCAAGAGAGGTTTGAGCTGATGGTGGATTCCTCGCATTGAAATCATTTGAAACCATTGAGCACCCTGACTCCTGATGCGAATGTTTGGTGGGGTGCCCAGGATCAACAAAGCATCAGTGGTGATGCCACGATAATGTGGTCCAACAACAACAATCTCACAGTGAATATCAGGATGCAGGTGTACAGACCCCTCCTCCTCTCCACACTTCCCTACTACAGCAAACATTGTACATGCTATGCTGCCCAAGAGACGCCTTAACAGCTTTCACGTCCACAGTCTTCATCATATCCTAGGGATCGGGTGGCAGGACAAGAATGCAAACACTGATGCCCTCCAGTAAGTGGGACTGCCATTTAGCTTCACCCTGTCAGCTAACGTCATCTCCACTAGTTCAGCCATGCCCACCGTATGGAAGATGATAGAATTCCTAAGGGTGTCCTCTACAGCAAACTTGCAGAAGGTTCCAGATCCTGCAGTCACCCCTAGCTGCGCTTCAAACATGAGTGTAAACAATACCTGAAGACAGCCGGGGTTTGGATGCACGCCTGGGGAGAACTGACAGAATCGCAAGACGCAGGGGGACTCTCGGCAATAGGGCACTTTATGGGTGAAGGATGGCCGCAACAACCGTCAGGCAAGCAAGAGAGGTACTACAAATTTACAGTAACTGGCTGGTAACGACTGTCACCTGTAGCAATTGTAGCAGAGACTGCCACTTGCATACTGCTCCATAGAACCACACCAGAAGATGCTGTGACCAGATGTGACTTTGAATGCAGGAACATTAGGTCTCGAGTCAAAATGGCAAGCAACCATGGTAACGATGAATTACAGTTACCGGTATAAGCTTACACCTTCCAATCAATAATTAATTACATGCAGCAATTAATAAATCCTGCTCTGTTTTGTTGGGGTTTTTTCACTTAAATTTACCCTATCAATCATTTCCCATCATTTCATGCACATCTTGATCATACATTTCCAACCTCATAAAATAAATGTCTTTGATTTAAGGCTCATTTCTTCCGAGCCAAATCATCCACTCACCACAGCATTAGAATACGCAAGGTAATCTAAACCCTCCGCTCTCTTCATGGTTTTCATGGCCTCTTGCTTCTCCCGATCCAGGGCGGCTTGAATCCAGAGACTGCTGTGATAGTGGTCCGAGTCCTGGTAGCTGAGGCGACCCAACAGGAAGCATTCGTCGGCTGGCAGGATTGACCAGAGGGTTGCGTGAAAGGTCATGTCCAGACACACATCATGCTGGTCGTCATTGCATGCCTTGGGTTAGTTGGCTTGGGGTGGGGGTTTTGTTTTTTTTTTGCTCAACTAGATGCAGGATCTCAGATTTTTCATGTATCGATTTCAATTAGTAGCCATGCTGCTTTCGGTTTCAGGATTCTCATAGCAAAATTCTTTCATCAGAATGAGGAGAATAACTATTGAGTTAAAAGCTCACACAAATTAGTTTCATTCGGTACAAAGACAGTTAGTTCCACAGCAAGCACATGCTTTCGGTGTTGTTTCCCTCTAAAAATTCTAGCCCTAGAGCGACTATGATCAGTATGCCATAGATTGCAAGATTCAGGCATAAAAAAACATGAATTAGGTCACAAACTGACAAAGGAAAATCACTGATGATGCACAAAAGGAAGAGATGATAAGTTTGAAGGAGAGAGCTATAGAATGTTTTTCATGTATAAAGGAAAGCCTCTTAACCATCCTCATACAAAAAAGATCACAGGAAGTTTCCCTTGAAAGGCGAAATAATTTTCTTTCTTCTGTTAAAGAGGGAGAAGAAATCACAAAATCTACTTTAACAGATACAGCACAGACACATCTGCTTTATTCAAATATTTGTCTTGTCAAACACATAAGGCATAGTCGTATGCAGTGGATTAAGAGTAAACAGCGAGTTGAAAGATGCTTGGAACACATAAACACAAAGAAACACCTGAGAACACTCAATGAAAACTACTAGACTTTTCAGGTAAATGACACAACCTCGATTGAGTTTTGTGAAAAAAGACCAAGTAAAATCTGTCCTCTTTCAAGCAATGTAAATAATGCCACGAGAGTATGTGTTGAGATGGATAAGCATTCCATCTACTGACTACTTCCCCCTCTCCCACCCCAGACTCTCCCCTTCCCTCTCCCGTACTTTCTCCCTTCCCATTTTCCCCTTTCCAAATACTTCTTAGTGAAATGGAGAATTTTTAAAAAAAAGGAAATATCATGACGCCAATACCTTGTATTGAGAGAATGAAAGGAAGTCGAGCACGTGAGCTCTCTCCTTGAAAAACGTCTCACTATAGCCGTGAAAGTCTCCCAATTCCCCAACTGCGTATTTCAGCTTCTCGTGCAGTTCATTCTCGTGCTCCTGCTCGGCTTCCTTCTCCTGGCCCTGCAAGGCCTGCTCCATCCAAATCACAGTATGGTAAAAGTCCTGCTCGTTGTAAGCCAAGCGACCCAGTTGGAAGCAATCCTCCGCTACACATGTGAATGCACGGCAAGGTTCATGTCAGGGGCTAGAGGTTAGTAAATCAAGCTCATGCATGCATACACACACATACACGTGCACACGTTTGACAAACACTCATCATAATGGTGATTTTACCAATCTGAGCACTCAGAAAAATGGACAAGGAAGATAAAATGTTTCCATTTACAAAGTAGGCAAATTTCATTATCCGAATTGAGTAAAAAAAAATATTTGTTTCCAAATTAGTCAAACATACTAGAGGGGGGGAAATAGGTTAACTTGTTTTAGTCTGGTCACATACACATACTACTTGATAATAATATATTTCGCTTGTTTATTTATTTGAAATTTACGCTGTTAAACACTTGCTGATAGATTTTATCGCAGGATTGAATTAAGAAGAAAGAAACAGTGAGAAGAAAAAAGAAAAGAATAATTTGATAGAAAATAACAAAAACAGTAGACTAATCAAAAGTGCCTACAAAACACCCACGATTGATAACATAAACACCATTAATGCTAATGTCCTGATCAAGAAGAGTTTTGAGTTAAATTCAAAGACAGAGGAAGTGGGAGATTTGCTTGATTTAGAAAAACCAATTTGGAAATAAATGCATTATTTTAAAATTTGAGTAAAACTTGAAAACTGACAGGGAAAATCCTAAATTGATCTACTTTTACAAACGTTACATTTTGATTTGCTTTAAAATAAAAGAAAACCTATACAAGCCTTGTATTTCAAGCAAAACGTTGGTAAGACAGCACGTTTAATGTTGAGAGTGGTGTTTAGTTTCATGAACATACCATACATCATCATGCCCACAGCTAGTATGCAACCAACCAAAATTGTATTAGGGCTGACTCATTTTACTCGAATGAAAACTTGCCAAGCTCATGTTTTATCGAATGCCTTGAAGTTCCAAAACAGGATACATTCTTTCCTAGGCTGATGTCCACAAGCCATTCAACATTTTACTTATTGCCGAATACTAAATTTATAAAGATTTTTTACATACACGCTAAATATTGAGGCTTGTGTATTTCTACACATCCTCTGTCAAGACATGGGGGATGGATAAAATTGCATATCTTAAGTCTTTCTGTCAAAGAATCTGAGAATGGTTTCAAAGTCAGAAAGGCAAAGACCTTTAAAATGAAGACTTACAATTCAGACTTACAATTCATATCCATCAGACCAATCTTTACTCTCTTTCTTTTATTCGATGTAATATAAACTTAAAAGAAATTTTAGTGTGTGAAATGCAAACAGCTCATTGGTGCAGAGACATGAACAGAGGGATTTGTTAACAAAACAAAGATAGAAGTCTAATCAAATATGTTAAACTAATTTCACGGGCAACATAAAAAATCCATGCCAATTCAGTAATGTGCTAAAAGGATAGCAAATCTTTTAGGACTTGAAATTCAATAATAAATTCAGAAGCTTGTTATGTTCACATGCAGATGCCAACACATGGACAAGCTAGTTCACGACTGCACTGAGTGAAGCTTCCATGCTTAATTAAGTAAATGGTCAAAGAGAAGAGACCATAATAGATGGTAAAGAGATATTCAAAACAAAACATCATAGGACTTATTTCTTATATATTTTTTTTTCATATCTTTTGATATATTAGAAATTTTAAAAAGCAGGCAGAAATGTCTTGATGTAAGAAAACATGGTAAAAACTTAATAATTACACAGACCACTTTCACGAACTGAAAATGTTTTTTAATCATTTGCATTACCCATGACAGAAATTCACATACATGGAAAGGCCATGGAAATGGGTGGTGCCTTCTACTCATTCTTATAATATACGATCATCATGGAAATACAATGTCAGTAGAAAATTCTAATGTCTTGAATAACAGAAGTCCTAAGAAGTCATTACAAAATTCACTAGCATGATCACATCTCAAACCAGCATCTTTCTTTTATCCCCAGGCCCAGCATCAAGATTTAATTGATAAGAATGAAAAAAGCTTTTTAATGCTCCACCCCAGAGTAGTGATGCCTAAAGCGGAACACCCCAAGACATTCATGTAGGTCACCCTCTGTATTATATAAAAGGAGATGGAATTCTTCCCTCCATCGTTGAGCCCCTTAAAATCATGCTCAAAACTGCTATTGTAGTGAGCTAATTTTCAAGAGGCATTTTACTTTCATAACTTGCAAAACCAACTTACTATTTTCATATAGAGTTCCAATGCAAGAGAGTTTCCATTTAACGAGACTAATAAGTCGATTTTATCATGTTCAGCTGTTAAGCCAAAATGAATGGGAAGTACAAGTGGAACATCTGCCTCTCTATAAACATCGATTAAATGCTACCAGTACAACCTATTAAATTGACTGCTAGTATAAGGTTCCATTGTTGGCATTTTAGAAAGAATTAGTTTGGGGAGGGCATATTTTAGGTGATCCTGATTCTTGATGTGTCTCGGAATCTTGTTTCATAATCGTGGTGAAGGGTAATTGAAGGAATGTTGGCCTTAAGCTCTAGGATTTTGATCTCTGGCTTTTAACCCTCTGAATCCATAAGACCGATATATCGGTATAGATCTTAGAGAGCCACATCCCGCAAGACCGATGTATCGATATTTACCCCCTACCTCTGAAAAGACAGCCCCTGAAGCATGTGATGCTACTTCGGACTATTAGGAACAGGGTAAACCTTTTCCAGTATGTGTGTGAAAGTTGGGACATTTAGCTCGGGAGCTCAGAGATATGGGTTCCTAAGCTTAGGGGTGCAGTGTTCAAAGGGTTAAAAGAGTTCTGGTAGTCTCATTTGATGACCTTAACACTGTGGCTGAAACATACTTACACCATCATACCTGACAGCACAGGCGAGTCGATGCCACGGAGATTGCCGTTGGCCACCAACTCCGTCTCCAGATGGTACGTATCTTGGAGTCGCATCAAGGCAGCGGCCGCCCCTCTCAAGTCCTCGTACGACGGCAGGTCAGTACGCATCTGATCAATTCCATCCCGCATGTCTGGTGGTAAACATCACAAGACTATCTCAGTACACAGAAGAAACAGTCTTCAAAACTGAACATAATGATGCTTTGTTGAATTCGAATGTGTAATGAAAATTAAAATAATAGGAACGAATGAAAAATAAATGGATCTTAAGAGTTAGAGGGAAAATCAATTGAAAAACCAGTTTGTCAGACAGTTCATAATATCAGTGCAAATGTTTGGATTTTTTTTTATTTGGTACTAGAATTTGACTGGACACACATTCAGAAAAAACTCCCACACAATTATCCACAGAGTAAAATATCAAGGGGTCAACTAAGGGTTACATGGAAAAGGGAGCTCTGGCAAGAGATGAAAAGGATTGGGCAAACATGGAGATCACCGGAGAGAAGGAAAATAGAAAATGAAGACTGTTTTGTTGATGAGCTGCGCTTCATAAGGAACTTGAAAGGTCAAAGGCGAAGAAGACTATAACTAAATAACACGAGTCTTATGCTTTTACTCTACAAGGTATCATTGACCTTCAATCTAAAAGAGCGAAACTCTGCTAATTTGATTAGAATACAAAAAGAGTCAATTTAACAATTCAGTGTGAAAGCGATTGGACAGAGTGACTTACTTTGCCAAGTGTTGTTGGCCAGGATGGGATTGACATTGCGGTCCCAGTCCAGCGTGAAGCGCTTGATGAGCAGGAAGGCGTTGATGGGGTTGCCCAAATGGCCCTCCAAGTTGTTCAACACTGTGGTGCTGTGAGTCTCGTAGTCGTCCGCCAGTCTGAAATCAGGCAATAACAACATTGGCAACTTTATAAAAGCAAAAAGGAAAGAAAGGACAAAACAGACACCATCAGGTTAGAACCATCTTCAGGTAATCGACAACAAGTAAATGGTAGACGAAGTAATTGATTAGGTACATACGAACAAAGACAAGAGAGAAACATAGGTAGAAAAAAATTCTTGATACAAATAGGGCTCAAACCACAACCTCTGCATCAACATCCTCCGCCTCACCACAAAGAGAAAGCGCTCTACTAACTCAGCTAGAAAATGTTAATGCAAATGGGGCTTGATAGAATTGCAGCTGGCTCAGTTGGTAAAGTGCTTTCTCTTTATGGTGAGGTGGGGAGTTCAAACCCTGTTTGTGTCAAGATTTTTTGTCTGTCAATTACGATGCATCTTCCTTGTCTTTGTTCTTATGAAGCTATTCAACTACTTTTTCTATCATTGATTCATTTACTTATTGCCTAAGACCTCTTATCTCAATGTTTGTCAATTCGCCTGGAGAGCACACAGGAAAGCTATTTCTTAAAGACTATTCGTATTAGCAATGAGACAATAACTTTCCTTAGCTATACCTAAGTACTCATTTACACCTTAATCAAATTGACCAATCAGGTTTAAAACAAGAAAAAATCTCTTTCTCAGCGCCCAGCCCAATGGTCATGACACAAACAAAACCAAATACTTCACTGTTGCTGATTTTCTTTACCATTCCTATGTCAATACTATCACTACCGTTCTTCCTCTGTATCTCCTACCAAAAAAAAACAACAGTTCAAATCCATCCAGTAAAATAAGAAAGATTCCAGTATGCTTTCAAAAGACCCTCATTAGCTTTATTCCTTGGCCTCGGGAGCAATGAAACCCATATCTTGTTATTTCCGCGGGGGCTTTTCAAGCTTTCATTTCCCGTCAATTATTCTTTCATGCCTTGCTTTTTATTTCGTGTAGTTTCAAATTTGTTTTGTATTGTGTGGTTGGGTCAGTGGATGGGTGGAGGGATGGGGTGGGGGGGAGGGCAAAGAGTGAGGTAAATCTGATAACTCTGCCTTCAATCAGGGCAATCCTATACGTGGAGGTGATGCCAAAGCAATGCATGAGTGAGTGATGAATATGAGAAATCGAGACAGAGACAGAAACAGACAGACAGACAGACAGACAGACAGACAGACAGACCGACAGACAGACCGACCGAAAGAGGGGTAGTGTGTGTGGTATGGGAGCAGGAATTCAGATGCGACAAGCTGGAAAAGCCGTAGATGTAATGAGTGCCCAATACAAAGAGACGTGGACAGAGCGAACAAACCAGACAGACAAACAGACAGACAGACAGACAGACAGAGAGGGTTGGTGGTGCGTGGTAGGGGAGCAGGAGTTCGGATGCGACAAACTGAAAAAGCCGTAGGAATGAGTTGCCTAATACAGAGAGCCGTGGACAAGGCAAACAAACCAAACAAACGAAATTATCAACGAGTTCATTAATGCCTTTGTGCGTGAGAAGACAGAGTCGTCATAATGAGATCGTATTATGATCGTTATCAATATCCTTGTCAAGGGGGCTGGGCGTTCATTACTCATTACCGTTTTACAATGAGACGAGCCGCGTATTTCCGTTCAAATGGCCTGTAATTGACCTGCCCTGTCGGCTGGTGAGAAGGGCCGCTCAATCATCGCCGCCGGCCGTTCATTTGCGTGACGAGTCTCGTCTGCCCGAAGGCGGTCGGCGTAAGGTGTCACTCTGACTAGTGTGGATCTCCGAACCGAAAGAGCCCAGCTAAGCCAGGATGGTTATTAGAGTGAGGGAAGGTAAATTGACAAAGTAAATGATAGAATCAATACGTACAAAAATTGTCTCATTGTGCCGCGAGCTAGAGAGGAAAAAATATCCCGCAACCCATATCAGCTTCTCCGTCTGAAGCTGAATTGTAATTATCTCACAGTTAAGTACCCCTGGATAAAGGGCATTGATTTCATTAAAATTGCCTACAAGCCTGACTTAAGTCAATCTGATACAGTCGGAATCGTGGACTAGATAAAAGGGGGGGGGGTGTGGTGGTAGGCAGATTTGGCTTTTATACGGCTGAGCAATTATTGGCCGGGGAAGGGGAGAGAGAGACAAACGGCCAGACGGACGGACAGACAGAGTGAGGGAAAAAAGAGAACCAGAGTAAAAGAGGCAGACAGACGGAGAGAAGCAAGCAGACAGATAGGCAACAGAAAAACATATAAATATATACAGAAACAAAAGACAGACAGACCGACAACAGACATTGTGAGCACTAGAAATGCCTTTTACGTTTTTGAAGCCTGGTCCGTTTTCTTTTCTACTCCAAACGGGCGACTATCGGGTGGCAATAAATCTCTGCCTATCTTTATATTTTTCCCTTACGGTTTTCTCGGGAAAATGAGTTGGCGGTGGGGAGGGGGGGTGAGGTTAGCACATCAGTGAAACAAACTCTATTTACACTCCACAAAAATCGCACGATTCTAATCATTTATCGGTATACCGACCGAAAAACTTTATCGTTGAATGCATAACATTCACAGTAGGCCTTGAGAAAGGGATACAAGCCTTTGAAATGAGATGCTTTCGCAAACTACTCAGCACATCTTACAAAGACAACATCGCAAATAAAGAAGTCGGGAACGGGATAAGACAAGTAATCGGGCCCATAGTTGAAATGGCACGGGCATGTCTCACAATCATCAGGACTTGCCAAGTCGATCGTGCAAGGCACTGTACTGTGCGTAAGAAGGCGTGGAAGGCAGAGAAAAAGTTGAGAGAACGACATAGGAGAATGGACAAACCTAAAGCTGCGCGACACCTTCAAAGTCGAAGACAACAGACGAGAGTGACGAGATAGTTGCTATACCTTCTGTGGCGCCCCCCACGGTCAACCAGACTAGGAGTCAGGTAGCCGATAAGGATACAACTCAATGACATCGGCAGAGCTGTCGTTCTATGGAAGGTGCAGCGTTAGCCACGTCTAATGGTTGCCAATAGCATATAAGGCTGCTATTCATCTTTTGGCGATCAGCCGGTGTCTCTCTTGCTGCAGTAGTCGATGGCATTAAGTGCGTCAAAATTATTTATTCCGCTCACTTGCAACACAGCCTTGCAAGACAATGAAACTTAAAACCCAGAGCTCCTGCGTTCGAATCTCGTCCTGCTTGTTGCTGGTTGCTGTTGGGGTTTTTGTTGTTTCATCAAAGGAACCGTGAAAATAAATTCAAAGGCTGGTTCTTTCAATCGATTAAGCGTAAATGAATACCCAGTTAGCGGTTTACGAAGTCCCCTGAAAAACTTGCTTCGTAGTATATTACCCTCGGAGTTGGAATGACTTGGAAATGAATGGCTGCTTCAAGATGAACGATGCACTGTGCATGTGCTTGAAACAGATTATAATCATAAAAAAGTAACTGACTTCTGATACACATGCCGACCATTTGTTGTAAGAAGCCTATGATAGTAAAGGATGTTGATTACTGTCAGCCGCTCTAAAAACCACTGTAACCATCATTGAATGCGCATTTGGATCACTTGAAGCGTTATAGATTATCTTTCCCTTCCTCCCATCCGCCATCATTACCTCTCTCCGCCCGCCTGCCAGGTTGTCTTTCTGATTGTCTGTCCGTTCATCCATAAATCCGTCTCTCTCTCTCTCTCTCTCTCTCTCTCTCTCTCTCTCTCTCTCTCTCTCTCTCTC
>JAUEKT010223055.1:0-13474 GCA_031762655.1 Doris verrucosa
ATGGACGATGGCGGACAACTGACAGTATATTGTATACTGAAATACTTATTAGATGGTGTGCACCAAAATTTTGAATATTCAAACTTGAAAATAAAGAAAAAAGAAATTAATGTTTTATTAACACTTCCCACAAAAATCCATTCTGTTGGGTCAATCCAAAGCACTGACTGTTGCTATAGATCAAGTGAGGTCGCCTCTATTAAAAAAAATACAGGAAAACACTCTTTGAATTCCAAGAGATTCAAATCTGCAACCTCAACACTACCACTCCTGGATTTGCCACGGAGACATAATACAATGTTGATCAAGAAATGCTTTTTAAGTCATTAGACCTACACAGTTTGATAAGTTTTAATCCGAGTGATTAATTTTGTAAAGTGCTCAGAGTTGCAAAATGTTATTGTGCAGTGAGCGCTATATTTAACTGCTCTTTATTATTATAATTATTTTTCAACTAGCTGAGCAAAATTTCTACGAACTTTGGCATAAATTCTCTGAGCGATGTTATAAATAAATTGAAGAATACCATGTATTTTTCTCACATTAAAATAGGTCCCAATCAATTCACAATTCATTACGCAAATGAAAAATGAAAAAAAATAAAACAATTACTGTGTTGAAAGAAAAACAATCGCTTGAATAAAGTTTTATATTTCGCAACATATCGTGGTGTAAAAACGTAGGAAACTTATTAAAGAAAATATGCAAACTAACCAAACAGACCACCAACACAACTTCTGACCAAGCCTTGAGCCTGCCACCCACGGGCCTTACCTGAAAGAGTCGTACGACGACTGGGTGACACGGCCATCGTTGAAGTTGTACCACTGGTCTGGCAGGAGGTCCAAGTCATCCAGGCTGATCTTCTCACTCTGGCTTTGCACTTTCTCCAGCTTGGTGGCGTCAGGAAGTCCTGATGGCGAGTGCCTAGAGTAGCAGTAATATTGGCCGCACTCTGACGACGTTCCAGAGTGAATTATTACCCCGCTGAGGCCGTACAAGTCACAACGAGAATGCCTCGTGTCGGCTATTTTACCCTGATGCCTCTCCCTGCCCAGGGACAAGATTTTCTCAATTGTCTCCTCTTGTTTTGAATTTTTCACAGAGTTGGTGTTGAGGCTGTTGGTGCGGGAATGGTAGCCAGACACGCTTGACTGTCTGGATGTTGATGGGGTGGTGGGAAGCTCTCTGACAGGAATAGAAAGAGTCCGAGGGTACCGCACGTCCTGACAGATCTTGGTGCGAGTCTGAAGCGCGGTGTCGTAAGAAAACCTCAACAAGGTGAGAATGAGGTACTGTGGGGATTCCACAATATGGATTTGACGTTCACCATCCTGTAGTTTTCCACAAGTGTCACAATGGTATTGGTTATCTCCGTTAAGACATTCTGGTTTCAAGTAGAAATCAATCAAGTCATTTATACTCAACACTGAATTTGCATCGTCTGCTTCGTGTTCAGGTGTGACAACAGTCGCTTCGCAATTCTTTTCTTTCGGGCTTGAAGGTTCACCTCCCCCACCTAATATTTTCTGCTGGGAATTTCCCTTTTGGGCAGGACTGTTCGGAAAAGCCAGCGGAATATCTGAAAAAGTCTCTAACCGTTTAGACTGGGTTTTGCAGGACAGACATTGCAACGTTGACTGCACTTTGCCACGGAAGATTTTTTCTATAAGAGAAGGATTTTCATTTTCTTTGCCAGATGAGGAGCTGGTATCAGAAGAACAGTCTTCATCTGTTTTCATTTTGACACTGGTGAGGAGAACACCGTCTTTCATGTCGGCTTTGCCATAAGAGCCGTTGGGAGTCTTGGGAGTCTTCAGACTGCCATAGGATGAAAGCGATGTTGAGGAAGAACTCTTTTTCAAACGTGAGGTTTTTTCATTTTCATGGAGCTGATCCAGCAAATATTTAAGAAACTCTGAGCAGTCCTGTTGATGGCCTGGCACAAACCAAGGGGGCCGTGAGGCATTGAGGAACTTATCTGGAGATATTGAAGGTCTCTGGTAATTGATAGACAGGGGAAAGAAAATGAAAAAGATATAAGTACAGGCATAGCAATATTGATGATGACTTGAGTTACAAAAAACAAAAAGTGCATTGTTTGCACTTGGCCTAAACATACAAAAGTAAAGAAAAAAGAATATTCAATGTAAGATAAAAGTAATAAAAAGATAAAAAAGAAGAATTCATAATCCATATCCCAGCAAGTCCAAGAGGCTCCAGTCATTCAGCCACCATACTTCCTGCCTAAGCCTCTGGGAACTTTACAATGACATTTTAACTCCCTTAGCCAACAGCAGCACCGAACACATAGAATGAGACTTGCAGCCTGGTAGACATGGACAAAGTTGTCTTTAACAGCCAGGTGTCGGTATGAGCAAATTTGATTTATTTTTCTCAAGTAAAACACACTGTGACCTAGCTCTAACTTAAAGCCACTGTGCCTCTCATAAACCCATGTATGTGGGAATGTAGAAAAATAATTAATTTTTATTTTTTATTTTTAGTCTTCTTATATTACAAAGCATTGATGAAGAATAAAATGTAAAAAACAACAACAAATAATATCTCCATTATATCGACATAAAACAAACAACGTATCCACTGCAATGGAAGAACACCTGGAGAACACCTATTTGTACTCATTCCTCATTAAAGGACTGGCCCCATAGTCAAACTATGAGCAAAAGAATACAACTTAAAATTACTGCTGAACCAATTCTTTAAAAAAAATAAAATTGAACGATAAAATACTTTCAAAAACCGTAAACCAGAATAGATGATCTTTCGGAAATCCTATGGATACATAATGATTTTGATAGTAAAAATATCAGTGAAAAAACCTAGTTGACAAGAAACAAGAATCTACTCAGAGGCCCGTACGATCCTACAAGCCTTGCCATTGAAACCATTGAGAGCGCATTGCTGAATAATGAAATAATCTTCAACCCAATTTGTTTGCTCCATTATAAGAATATGTCCAAAATGTTTGATTGCTGCCCTTATAACATCATGTTTGCTTGGATCTAGACCTATATCTAGATGTTTTTATTATTTCTAATATGCCATCGTAATCTCTCTGGTTTTCTGTGTTTCAGCATAACTGTGGTTTTTATCAGTCTGATCAAAATATCCTTTATGTTTCTAACACACCGAGATTATTAAAGAAGTGAAAAAATGGAAGGTCATTTTTGCTTATAATAAGACAGAGAAGAAGTGAAAGATACAAATGTATATTTTAGTTTCCTTACTCTTTCAAATTGAAAGCTGTCACATTTAACCAATCATGGCAACAAAGCCTGACAAGATGTGATTGCTTTTCATTGTTACTACAGGTGTGTGAAATGACTCATTAGAATGAAGTGGCACTAGACATTAGGTTGCATTGGTGTGTTTGCATGAAGTCACAACATTAAGTTCATTCTCAGAGTTGACCTTTGTCGGACTTACTATTGACTGGCTCAGGGAGGCAAACACATGCTGTAACTTGACCAACAGGCTTTCTGAAGTTGTAGGTGGCCTCGACAAAATTCCTCTACAGAACCTACGGGCGAAGAAATTATCCAAAACAAGAAAAGCGATTAGAGGTAAATACCCATGCACATTTGAAAAATGAATAGATGAGGTTTTGTAATTTTGTAATATGTTGGACAATACATGGATAAATAAATACCACACACACATTGACAACAGAACAAATTTGATTTAAGATTAATCTTACATAATAGATGATACTTTTGATTAAAAGCAGAGATGCCAAGTACAGAGGAGCCAAAAGAGGAACAAACGTGGAGATTTAAAGGGACAAGTGAAGAAAAAGAGGGACATATCGTACCAAACTTGTAGCCACAATCTTTGCCCACTATCGTAAATGGTGAAAACAAATAGTTAAGCAGAACAAACACAAAACTTAGTTGATGAAGAGTAAATTCTTCAGGAAAATTTCATTGAGCTGCATGGATTTTCTTAAAAATAAATGGGAAAAGTAAGATTGAAAACAGACTAATTGCAGGGACAACTGATATTTAGGAGGGACAATTGCTGTTTTTGAGTTAATTTGAGGGATTGTCCCTCCAAAACAGGGACGGTTGGCATCTCTTTTAAAAAGAACAACTGTGCATATTCAATAAAGACTCTTTCTAAAACAAGACAATGAAAAGGAAGTCTCCCACTCAACACAATTCATAATTTCTCCAGGAGTACAGCTCTTGACCGTCAACACCAACAACAGGCCAGTGTGATACTTACTCATCACACATGTACAAAGCTTGGATGATGCTGTTCATGTAGCAGGTGTTGCCCAGGTTGTCCAAGCCAGTCTTTCCCATCTCCAGCTTTTCAATCTGAAGGCTGCTGGTCACCTGTACTGGTGTGGAGTTTGGCGTGCTAGGACTCTGGCTGACCCGGGCTGACCACTGCGTTTCCTTCAGCCGGATTTTGATCTCCTCTGGAGTAGGGCTAGGGTAGTACTGCATGAAAAGAGTATTCATGAGATATGAGAGGTTAATAGCATATCATACAAATATTGGGATTAAGCAGAGGGAGAGGCTAAAGCAAATAAGTTTTCCTCTCTCGATCTAAGTAAAAACATAAGAATCAAGCAGTAGCGTCTAAAAAAGAGTAACCCAAAACACAACACATACATCCTTCCCCTTTCCCTCCCCTCCTTTACAATGGAAATCAATGAAAGACACTCATAGATTTAGGAGTCTAACCCTTGTGAGGGGTGTCCCACAAAATTACTCTGATGCCATGTAGCTAAAGTCAAAGTATAATTATCCAGGTGTCCTAAGGCAGACATGTTTATCTGATAGATTGTAAAATCCGAACAAAATGTCATAAAAAAGAGTCTACTCTTAATGTATCAACTCTAAGAACAAGTACTTCAGTGATAAATTTTAATGATTTTTTACCTTTATGTCCAGTGCATTGTTAAGAGGAACATTTGAGATGCCGGTACCGTACCTTGATCAGATCTAGAATGGGGTCATAGATGTCAGGAAAGCCAGTGTGTTGGAACATGAGGCAGTGAATCATGGTGGCCAGTTTGCCTGCCCAGGTGTAGCTTTGTGGAGTTCCCTCCCTTTTCAAGGCCGCCCAAATGATTGGCACTTTCTCTAAAGCCTATGGAGAAAGATCAGGAACACACAAAAAAAAGGAAAATCAATGCACAACTTGGAATACTTGCTTTCAAATACCTAATTTTTAAATGAAAAAGCTAGTTTTTTTTAAATATTCTGTATATACTACTAACTAAAGAATAAAAGACAATAACTTAACAGACTCGTAATTACTTACTACTTTTATTGTGGGAATCGTTGGAATTGAGTACCCACTCTTTAGAACCAATGAAATCATTAGATTTATTCCATGCAAAGTGGAAGGTTTGGAAATTCCCCTCATACAAATGGAACCTAGCATCTCTTCCTAAACTGTGTCACTTTTGATCCACTTACTTGGCCTATTTACTTGCCAGTATTCAGACGCTGAAAGTTGAACTAAGTCTCATAGAGTTGGACACAGCGAATCCATGAGAACATTCTCATGTCTATCCCCTGATGTTCATCATTCCCAAAATCGATTCCATCTCTGGGTACACCAGAGTTTATGACTCACCGGACTCGGGGACTACTGTCCTAGGCTATTTTCTTTAAATCATCAAGATTGTTTAAGGTGTTAAGTTGTACTTGCATGGGTGTCAGAAGTGAAGACCCAAAAGCCTGTAAAACCATTCAACCTCAGAATCTTTTTTTTCCCCTGAACTTTTCCATGTAAAAGAAAGCCAGAGGACTTTCAGCTAATCATTACCATTGGTAGTCTTATGTTTATTTTCAATTAAGTTATTTGAGGATCTTTCTTTATTTCCTTTCAATATGCGTCCAAAAAATCTCCATTTTGATTCCAACATTTGGCTGTAAATTGAAGCTTTATCGCTCTTTTTTTGTTTAGGGATTTATTTAAAAAATTTGAGGCGCAGATGGGCTCTGAATTTAAGAGTTTTCAAATATTAGAAATTGAGATGGACATGACAATCATAACTTACACATTTGGAACGAAACTGAGACTGTTCAAAAAAGGTCATGACAATTTTTTCATTGCAAAGTTTGGGATTGATAAAAAAATCTACAACTTAAAAGTCAAAGTCAAATCTTTACTAAACTAATAGACTGATTTTAAGCTGTGTTCAAGATAGAGCAAAGAATGGGCTAAAACCTGGTCATGAGAGGTGAAGTGACGTGAATGTTACCTTGTGAAAGGGGGCCGGTGAATGCTGGAAGCTCATCAACATTTGGTACAAGACGGTGAAGGACGGCTCTCGCAATTGAGGGTAGAAAAGGTTTTCAACAATCTGGACAGGAAAAACGGAATAAACAAATTCTATAGAAATAGTATACAAAACATGCTTTGTTTCAGTTTTGAGATTCTTTGTAAAGATAGTGAAAATAAACAAATTAATTAGCATTTTATCAACATTAAATTCATCAACACTGTGCTTGAGTTGCATATAGTACCCATACGCAATAAAAAGAAATAAATCTTGTCGTTGCAATGACTAATTTAAATAAATTGCATGAACATTTTGCATTAAAACACTCTTGAAACACAATAAAGACTCATCCAGTTCGTTTTTAAACATATATTGGATGGATGAACAAATTTAAACATTGAATACATCAAAGCTTATCGACAATTCCATTAGAATCTAGCTCCAGTAATTTTAAATCCAATATCAGTATTCCAGTCAACTTTCAAATAAAAAATGTTCATATTTACTGATACACGATTATTTTACGGTCAGATATACAGATATCAAGCTTCCCCAATCAGAACCGCTTGGGTTACAACGTTGGCATGTTGCAATGTGTTGAATCAAAAGTTCAGTAGAAAGACCAATTCAAAAGGCCTTAAAATCTAGTGCTTATGAAAGAATTAGGACCTCAGGATGAAATCAGAGGAGCAATGGAAGAAAAGCTTCAGACAGGCCATTTGACAGCTCACAGGCCAACTGATCACTTACTTAAAGAAGTAATCTACACATGATAAAACAATTTCATTTCACTTGATAATACATTTTTTGATTGGCTTGGCTAATATTACCATTACTTACTACCAATCCTCTTCATTTTTACGCACAAGAAAACTGTTCATAGAAATAATAGAGCCTACCAAGGGAATTTGTAATTGAAAATCATTTCTGAAGATATATTTGCTTTCAAAGTTGTGTGCTGCTTTTTTTATTTCCGCAATGTCTTGACATCACGCTAAGATTCATTCAATTTGCTAGTTAACAATATACCAGTCATTGGATAGCTTTTACTCTTTTCCCCTTGGCTCTCTCAGCATAAGGCAACACTTTAAAAAAGCTTGACCTTACAACATTTCCATGTACACAAATCATATTATGATAAGATGCATGCAGGAAGACATTTTTAACTTTGTTCTGAGTAACTAAATGTTGATGAAATAACTTGTTATCTTCACTTTTAATTGTCTTCAGAAAAAGGGTAAAAAGAAAAGAAAAAAGAAATATTGCTAAGAGAAATTAGTTCAGTGACAAAAACTGAGAGCCAGCCATCAAAGAAATCAAAAGCTGTTCTTATCAGTACATCTTAAACTGACGGTAAAATAAGAAACACTCATGAGAGAAACCTACTGGCTTTCCCTCCTAATCTTTCATAGGAACTGTGGATGTCTCTGATGATAGAATATTCTGTTACAGACAATGTGCATGTACACTCACCATTTCTGTATTTTTTTCTGTGATGCGGATCAGCAGGGAGTATTTGCCGGCCGCCCCCAGCTCCGTGAGGAAGCAGGTCACCCACTGGGCCACGTTGAGGGCTGTGGGCCACTTGAGCCACTCCACGATGTTTCCCACTGCGATCTCAAGGTTGTAGTCGGAGATGGACGGATCGGTGACCACGTCTTTCACAACCTGGTGATAGACAACCAAGGATGTGAATACTGAATATCAAAAATGCAGACTCCCATCATCTGTCCCATAGCAGTCTATTTGATTTTAATCACTCAAGCTGCATGTCAGGAAAGGGAAGTAAGTCTGTGAGATGTATAATTCTAACATTCTGACAAGACCCATTTCTACCAATAGTCATTTGACATTTGTTCACAACGTCCTTTCTTACCATTTTAAAATGTTCTTCTTTTTTCAATACAGGCTGATCAAGAATTCTGTTCGTATGTACACAAGTATGAAAGTGTCCCACCACTGAACAGTAGACAATATTGAACAATGCTGATCTGGACTTCTGTTTCTATTACTCTACTAATTTTCTAAAAAAAAAAAAAAAAGGTATGCATTTACTAGAAATATTTCTTAAAATAAACATCCATGTCAAAAACTATTCAAGATAAAGTAATAAAGGATGGACAAATTATTTTGAGTCACACTTGCTCTTTACACAATTTCTTTCCCCTTTTCAAATCCCCTTTTCACTCTTGTAGAATTGTTGCACAAGATTGTAGTAATAATAGAGAAACATTTTACATTTCATGAGAGAACAAACATACTCAAAAGGCTTATTTGAGCTAGATCTAAATCATAAGTGTGTTATAAATGAACATCATATCTCACTTTATTCGCCAAATCCAATGGAATATGTTTGACAACTGATGCTAGCCCAATGGTAGGCTCTATGTCTTTGGTTTCTGTCAGTTCCCTCTCAGAGATTATCTTGAATATTTCAGACAAAGCATCGACGATAACATTGCCATATGGTAATTTCCAAAGTTTTCGAAGGAATCCAGCAATTTCATCTGTAAGCTTGATGTAACGAACCATCTGAGGAAACAAATGAGTGGCATGACAAAGTTTGAAAGTTTCCGGGCATACATGGGACAATAGTCTTTTGTCATAATTTCAGAGATTTCAAAGTCATCATCACATATATTATGTAATTCACAACAACTGTCATATCACCAACTAGAAACACTCCGGCTAAAAGTCAATGTTTCTCGATTTTGACTTACAGCAGTAGCATTTCTGGGCGGCAATATGGTCCATGAGCAATTAAAAACAAATAATTTAAGTAACAGTCTCATGTATGCCGATATGAGTCCATTTGAAGCAACAAGCAAGGGTAGACCATGAGACACATGAAAAAGTTGATCAGAAAAAGGCTTATGGATAGCTGGACAATCAAGGGTGAATATCAAAATTGCTCTGAGCAGAGGAAAATGCTTACCAAAGATGTGCACCCTGGTATTGATGGACAAACGTATGAATGTACACAAATAAAGAGAAAGCATTGACTTTCTATTTGATGAGCAGAAAGTTCACCAGATTATAGGTCACAAAGAATGTGATTTGATTTTCCAAAAAGCCTTGGAAGTGAAATGTGTTTTTCCGGTTCTTTTAATCCCATAGCGGTGTCAGTGTTATAGCGGCGAGACTTCTAGACTTGAGATTATGCACTCTCATACTTTTTTTACACTTTATGCAAACCCATGTCATAATAGAGTCCCACTCACACTATGGAAACTGTTTGCAACTTTCATAGCCTTGAAGGAATCTTATCATTTCATTTTTGAAGAAAAATATCAACTGTCCTCAAGGACATTTACTCTAGAGCAAATCTTTTGTATCTTACCTCTTTTCCATCTTGGGGAGGCATGCCTGAGGCCAAACTGATGATGATGGACGTGCAAAGCTGTGAGACTCCATCTGCTGATGCCGGGATGCAAGTGTTGAACTCATCCAGCAGTAATGTGGCATTGCGTACAACCATTCGACCTCTGCTACGACGTAAGAACGGGATGATTCCTTCCTGTACAATCAGGGCATGCTCGTGACTTGACAGAGACTGAAATGAACTTCTCATCACACGGAATCCTGGCATGGAAAAAGACACAGGAAAATATCGAATAAAAATTTCTGCAACCATAATGGTATTTCGACCGATAGAGCAAAAATGAATGAACATATTTTATTCCCATTGTTGGCAACTTTATTTGAATCTTGATACCCTTTCTTCTTCTCTTTCATTTATTGTTTTCATTGAAATTCGCAATATCCACTATAAAACAAAAAGAAAAAATTGGAATTTTATCTATTAACAAATTCTAAAACATTTAATACAAAATTTCTGAGAAGTTAATATCGATATATACTACTAGCATCCCGTACCAGCCTTTCCTTGTTTTTAAAGGGGCATGCTAACAAAGTAGATATGCCACTCGTATCAAGAGCAAAAGAACATGAGTTTAAATCCTGTCATGTAAGCCAGCCAATGTTAAAACCTGACATTATTGTTTCAGGGGAGACAACCTGCAATGAATGTTTTGTCCACCCAGGCTTAGTGCAAACAGATAAAGTTGTAGCGTCAAACAAAAACCTCAATTAACATCCTCTATAGGGAAGTGTCTCACAACCAGTACTGATTCACGCTATGGAAACAAAGATAAGCCCCAATGTTGAGGACCGACTAGACTTTGTTAAGAACTCTCTCGCTTCTCTCGTTTGTGAAGTGAAGTTCCCTCTAAGCCTTGACAGACCCAAAGAGCCGGAGCCTGTCCCGGTTTCTGTAGCGTTAAGCGGAACAGATGATACAAGATCATCCCCTGGACAGGACGCTAGTGCATCGCAGGTTTTACTCCCCAGCCCTTGTTGGTACTCAGTTACACCTGAGTCGAGTAAAGCGATTGGAGTAAATTTTCTTGCTCAAGGAAGATACATGATGGTTGCAACTGGGATTCTAACCCGGTACCTTTCGGTCAGGAGTCCGATGCCCTAACCACTCGGCCACCGTGCCTCCAAACACTCTCCTGTATACTTCCTACTAACTCCATTTCCGACTCTTCACCTCCCACCACCACCACCACCACCGCCCACCACTGTGACGTGACTGACTGACCTTCGCGGATGAAGAGCGGCACGTTGGCGTCCATGCCGATGCCTGACTGCAACAGGCCGGTGACCATGTGGGGGGTGAAGAAGGCGCCAAACTGGTCCAGGTGGCTGCCCCCCCACTCCTTCAGCAGCCGGAAGCCAGAGGACACCTCTAGCTCTGTGGTCCCGTGGAGGATCCACTTGCCACTCACCTGCACCGGGTCACCAAGGGGGGGGGGGGGGGAGGGGGAAAAAAAGCAAATTATGACGTCACTGTGGTCTTTTTCTGTCATTTCACTGTTTGTTTACCAGAAATTACAAAGTTTACGAAAAAAAACAGAGAAGATATCGTGAGTGATATCACGACCCGAGATCACCATTACCGTGGAAGCGGTTTTACCTCAAAGAAACAAAAAAAGTGATATGCGTATCCAGAACTAGCATCACTGACATTCTGGCCCAATTTCAATTCCTGCCGTTGATCATTGATTGCCGCTACACGTTCCTACAAGGTTGCGAGTTTTGTTGTTCATTCCAATCTTAGATTAGCACAGAAATGATAAGTAATGTTTGACGTGAGCTTCTTTTAAAGCGGTCAAGGGAGTTACATTCCTTTTTGCTCTAAAATTACTGAAATGTCAGTTGCATTAGTTGGTGGTATCACTGACGATATGACACAACAGACATAATATTCATCACTATTCATCACATAATCATGCTCAAGGCGCTTTACGTTAGGATGGCCCCATACTCTCCAAGCCAACAGCAACCGTGAACATATGAAATAAGGTTTGAAGCGTGTTTGGCTCTGCATTATTTTGAAGACACAGCCAGGACTGTCTTTAAGCAGCCAAGTACTCAATCATTCCTAAGTGAAGCAATAGGAGTTGGCTGTTGGTTATCACACACAGGGTGAATTAATTAAGAGGAATTAACAAGATGAGAATATATATAAATGGCCCGGTAGATAAACAAGGTAAAGGTAGACCTAATAGAAGCAGCTGTCACATAACAGGTCGCAGAGGGCAATATCGTATAATGCAGCGAGTCCCCGTGAAAATTAATTACTTTGTGAGTGATGCATTGTACATTTGTTAGTTTTATTGATTTTTAAAAATTATTGGTTGTGTGAAGTTTCATAATACTGGTGACTTAGCATTTTATTGTTCATTTTACTGCAGTCGGTCCTTTCTCTTTCATACTATTTTCATCCATTTTTTGGTCTCCTTTTCATATGAGTAAATAAGGAGCATGAGGAGGGGACAGCTGATGGTGATACTAAGCCAGAGAACGCAGAGGCCACCGATTTCTGTCACCTAACCACTATGCGCCGTAAGTTATAGGAATGCATCTATACAACCTGTACATGGGCACATGGACACGGCCTACTCTCTGCGCCGATTTCCGGAAGCGGTCGCACCGTATTTTATAGGAACGAAGTTGTGATCACTATTCACCAAGTATGTCGCCGATCCACCTAAACTTATTCGGTGGATACTGTGTTCCCGCCCTAAGGATGTTCAGCGTGTGTCCATCCGATCAGAGTCCAGTTCAACAAAAAAAGATCTCTCATGAACAGTGGTGTTCGGCCATAAACTGTTACAAGACCTCATTATTTTCCCATACCATTTTCTCTTTTTTATCACAGTGTACTCACTTTCTCATTTGCAATGTTCCTCCAAATAACACTTTCGGTAATACATTATTACACATGATATTTTATACCACATTTTATTAACCCCTTTTTTGTGTGAATAATAACATTAAGGTGCCTTTAATAATAATATGCTTTAAAACAAGATTACAATGAAATCATATTCCCATTTTGTTATCCTTTAAATACTTTTGAGTGATTTCTTCCCTATTTGTTCAGTGTATTAACTCAGCATGCTCAGTAGAGCACGCCAAGCACACCTTTCCCCACTCAATCGCTGGGCACGCCAAAATACTACTGCGGGCTATTTGGTAAATTAAGGAGCGTAGCTAGCTCAGTCGGCATTCTCTTTGTGGTGAGGCGATGGATGCCGTCGCAGAGGTCGCGGGTTCGATCCCCACTTGTGTCAAGATTTTTTTTCAGTCTATTTCTATGCATATTTCTTGTCTTTGTTCTTTCGGGGCTTTTCAATTACTTTGTCTATTATTTACCTATTTGGCAACTTCGACGTTGTTTGGTGGTAGATCTAGTAACTATGCACATCTGTGATTTTCTCGATGTAAAGAATGAGTAAGTCTCATGACGTTTTCCACTCCCACCCTCCACCCCCCAGCCTGGGTGCCCCCCACGACGGCGACGGCAACGCGTGCAGTGTGACCAGCTACTACGTGATGGCCCCCACCAGCGCCCTCCCCACCAACCGGGCCCTGGCCGCCAACCCCTGGCGCTTCTCCTCATGCTCGGTCACCTTCATGCGGCGCTTCCTGGGCACGTGAGGCACTCACTCCTTTTTCGGTTGCCGATCAGCGCGATCCTAAGATGGGGCAGGCCCATTTGCCGATCCGCGGAATCTATCGATTATTTCCAAAAGAGAGACACAGAGGGGGAAAGAGAGAGAGAGAGAGAGAGAGAGAGAGAGAGAGAGAGAGACAGGGAGATAGACAGACAGAGACAAAGAGAGACAGAGAGAGACA
>JAUEKT010224164.1:0-13460 GCA_031762655.1 Doris verrucosa
AGAGAGAGAGAGAGAGAGAGAGAGAGAGAGAGAGAGAGAGAGAGAGAGAGAGAGAGAGAGAGAGAGAGAGAGATTTCTTTTTTTTCGCAAATCACGGAAAATCCCAAGCAAATTCTGGGTTGGGGCAGAAGTACGGACTTGTCAGAAAGTACGGATTTCCGTAAAAATACGGATGATTGGAAGCACTGAAAGATGTCATTCAATGCATCAATCAATCTTCTGACAGAATTTAGATCTAGACCAAAGTTTTCTTACGGTCCGATGAATTTCTAAAATCAAGATCTAGATTTAGGGTAAAGTTCTAGTCCATGTCAGATGATTGCCCTTTTACTATCAGATATGTTTTAATTGAATGCCCAGACCTGTCTGATATGAGGAAAAAGTATGGTACTATAATAAAAACAACCTATATAGTCTCTTTAGCTGAGACATTGAACCAGAGACAATTTTGGACTTTATTCTCAGTCTGCTGCAATCCAGATAAGTTAGTTCCAAGACCCTGAGATCACCATTACGGTCGATGGGGTTTTACTTAAGAAACAAACAAAAAAGCATGGAATTCCAGAAGAGACGGCTGCCACATGCTCTCATGTTGCTTATTCTTCACCATGATGCAAAGCCCCAGTCTATGCAGAATGAAGATAAAATTGTGTGCGCTGACTTCACTTGCAATCCAGATTTGCGGTTTCAGTTGAACAACATATGGCTCACAGTCTGCGTGGAGAACGCTACTGAAATTCACCCTGCATGAAGGAAAAGACATGCAGCAAGCATTTTCCAAAGGAATTCCCCCTAAATACTTAGCCGACAGACACTGCATATCCCCAATACAAAAGAAGAAGTAACAGGCTCACAGTGCCAATCAAAAGGTGCTGTCTTGGACAATGGATGGGTCGTAACTTTCTGTCATTCCGATGATTTACCCTTTTACAATCAGACACGTTTAAATCGAATGCTCAGACCTTGCTGATACAAGGAAAAAGTACTATAACAAAGATAATTTATATAGTCTCTTTAAAGACATCAAACCGAGAGCAATTTTCGACTTCCTTCGGGAGGTAGGCTTGTATCACAAGGTCCAGCTTCATCACAATCAACCAATTCTTATCACATCCAACTAATTTTTACAAGATTTACATAAATATTTAAGAACTTGTTTTATTCCAAATATTTATCACCACTCAGTCCGTTGCAGTGCAGATAGTCTAGTTCCGAAACCCTGAGATCACCATTATGGTGGACAGGGTTTTTCTTCAAACAAACAAACAAACAAGCTGCAGAAGCTCCATGGTCACATCGTCATGGAAGCCTGCAACAGTAACACTGATGCAAATATTTGAACAAATATGCATCTGTATAAGGGACACACACACCCGTGTTATGTAGAATTTCAAAACAGTCTCCGAACAGATGAAATCACACGGTATCTTGATGCAAGGTATGCCAGTAGGGCTTGCTGGTGATTATTTCACTTTGAACTGCAAAACCACCATCCATCCATCACAAGACTTGCGGTTCATCTCCCTGACTCGGACCTGTCAACCTTTGGAAATTGGATTCAGGGACACCCCTGCCAAAAACTCAAATTCGGAATGATACAGGGCAGGCAAGTCCTGCCATTAGGAAATTTAATGATAGTAAAACAAACAATGGTTTTTAAAACAAACTGCCTGAGTAGGCTATTGCGTAGGACCTACACATCAACATGATTCAAAGACATGTTATGATATTGTTTCAAAAGGGGAAAAGGTGCTTTATATTATATTCATAGTTTTATGTACACACGGTTTTATGTCAACCCTACAGTGCTCACAAAATATATGATCTTTAATTCTTCTGCTAACTTTGATGAATGGGAATTCCTCAGCATAATCCTTCCTATACTGACATACATTTTTTCTTCCGAGTCTGAGGTGGTTCCATAGTCAGATTGTCTGATTTAGATTCATTCTAGATCTAGATCTACTTTCTAGGCCTAGATTCTAGATCTGTAGCCTCCAAATGAGAATCTTCCTCGCCATCCAACGCATGTTTTGCTTTGATACAAAACCAATCCATTTTTTAAATTGTCCAGGTAAATAGTGATATTAGTGACTGGGCCACAAAAACACAAGAGACAGTTCAGTTGTCAGGTTGAGGTGAATTTGATCGAAGTTCGTGGCAAGCTAGAAACAGTGCGTAGGCTACGCCTTCCTCTTTCTTTGCCTTTGTTTCATATACTATACCAGATGTTATGAAGCATGTACAGCAGACTGGAAATAACAAAATACGACACTTCCGGTGAAAGCAACGGACAACCAGCACAGCTGTTCCACCTTTATTTGACAGTCAGACACCAACAATTCGCCAAATGGCCTACCACTGTTCGTCCAACACCTCGTAATAGATGCACCTCAAACACTATCAACTCTCCTCCCTCATCTTACACAAAGAAATTGAAGCTTACTCCAAATCACAAAAATCCTTCTTTCACCCACCCCAAATGACCCAATAATATTCCCGACAGCAATTCCAACCTCTTAACTCTCTGTGGCGGTTATACCATCCGTCTACACAATTGTTAGCATGATCATATAATGAAAGTTGACAGCTCTTGTTTCTGTCCTTGGTTATCATGATTCCGTTTATTAGACGCTTAGTACAAGAGTTACTCAGTCCCTAAATCAGCAGCATATTTACCGGAATCGCTCCTTTCTCTCACTCAGTTATCGAAACTGTCTCCCAGTCATCTACTCAGTCATCCGCAAGGCCGCATGGTCCGGAATATTGGCCGTGAGCTGTCCTTCCCCAGGTATGTGTGTCTCAACCAACTTTTTCCCCTCTGTATATACTTTTCCTCCAGGTAATTGAGAAATTACTCGTCATAAAACAACAAGTTTTAAACTGTCCAGAATGTTCTTTTTCCCCCACGATTTCCCAATCAACCTGATTTGGCACAAGCCTGATAAACTCACTCACCCCCATTCCACAACAACACCCCTATTTACGTGACGGCACTAATCTACTGTTAAAGAATGCGAGTAAAATTGACACTGTAATGTAAATTGAAGTTTTAGCTGTCTTCATGGACACTGCTACACAAATGAACAAAAAAGTAGAGACAAGTGGAGTCAGAAATTGGAAATTTGCCATCAGGAGTTCAAAATAGACACTGAAGCAAAGTGTAACACACTAACAGTTGATGCTTGTCAAGTAATTTCACACCGAACTGAACTGACAGATTCAAAACGAATCCTCAAAACCTCCAATCATCACATCAGACCTGTAGGTTCCACTGTCCTGACAGTCAATCATGATGGCGTTAGTACTCAAGAGAGATTTGAAGTGATAAATCTTAAACAAGAAAATGTAATTTCAGGCAACACCTCAGAGAAACTAGGACTTATTACACGCCTTTCCTCGATAGACTCTGATAAGACGATAAAAGAATTCTCTAAGATAAGTGAAACGAATGGCACTTTACCGGGGAGTACCAAAAGAAACTCAAACCAGGAGCTAAAGGCATTGTTCACCTCCAAGAAGACAACCGGTAGCTCTCAAAGAAAAGGTAGTCTCAAAACTGAAAGAGATGGAACTTCAAGGCCTTATAAAAAAAAGTAGATGAGCCTACTGAGTGGGTTAGTAGAATGACTGTTGCCTTACAGGGAGGCAAAGTTAGACTGTGCTTAGATCCATCGGATCTAAAATAAAGACATTCTAGGGCAACATTATCCCATGAAGAGGTTAGAGGAGATTGGCGTGGAGATTCTCTGTGCCACTGTTTTTTCTGCATTGGATGCCAAACACAGGTTTATGCAAATTAAGCTGGATGAAACTTCATCTTATCTCAAAACCTTTAACAGTAACACATCCATAGGTAGATATCGCTGGTTGCGTCTATCATTTGGAGTCAGCTGTGCACCAGAAGTCTACCAAAGTATAATGGACAATATGCGGGAAGGCATAACTGGTGCATATGCAATGATAGATGATATTCTCATCGCTGGCAAGACTGCACAGCTTCATGACATTATACTTCGCCAGGTCATTGAGAGAGCCATAAATTCCAACCTGAAATTCAACAATGAAAAAAACAAGTCGTGTCGGCCAGAAGTGGCTTATGTGGGTCATCTCATTTCAAAAGAGGAACTAATGCTAGACCCGAGTAGTTGAAGCTTTGTATTTTTGTAGGGGGGTAGGTGTGCTGGTTCTAGTATTATACCACTAGTGAAAAATTTGACTCATCTAGATCTAAACTTAGACATCAATTGCATTCTTTGTACCCCAAACAATCGGTGCAATGCTGGGATTCTAAACAAAGATTTGTTTTTTTCCGGACCACTCCAATGTTTTTTTCACATTGCCTTTGCTTCCTACATCGTTCGGGTAGATTCACTTCTATGATCTAACAGTCCGTCTGAATCTAATTCTTTTCCTAGAATTTCAGCCTATTCACATAGTGAAACTAACTTCTCCTTTTCCTCTTTCTCTTAAAAAAAATATTGAGATCCGAAATGTTTTTCATACTGAAATTCATTTGTAAACAAGCCATTGTATAAGCACCGGAAATGACGGCTGTCGTGTTCAATGTACACACCCCCCCGCCCTCACACAAATGTGTTGCTAGGATCTAAATATAGATTTGGTTTTTCCACAAGTATGGAACCAATTCTATTAGAAATAGTTCCTATGATGTGAAGCTAGGCAAAAGAAAGAAAAAGGTGTATAACTTCAGGAACACCGAGTAAGAGATGCTAAGGTCAATCTAAATTTATGAACTTGACAGTCAAAAATGATGAACTACAAGTTTTAACAAAGTTTATACTCACTCACACATATTTATTATATCAACAAACTGATTTCGTCTTTCCTTTCTTTTTTTGATAGTTCTACTGCTTACTATCATTGAAAAAATTGAACTGATTTCTTATTTTAAAATGACCGCAGTCTTTTCTACGTCAAACATAAAATCCCTTTGTTAGAAATTAAAGGAAAAACAGAATGGGTTATACCGCCACCTGGAAATACTACTGCCGTAAGTCAAAATTAAGACAGAATGACTTACGGCCGTAGTATTTCCAGGCGGCGATATATGACAGTTTCAAAACACCTTGCAAGGAAGGCTGATTTGTATTACTTAAAAAGAAAGGCTCATACAATTATATATGAGAATGTACACATCTTTAGACAGGTTCACGTATGTAATTCACTTCTTGAGAAAGGCTCAAATGTTTTTACAGGATACCGCCTTACATATAGTTGATTGGACTCATAATCTGCTTTCAGTCTCATTTTACCAAGGATTACCCGGTAGCAGATGAGAGGAAACTGTAAATGAGTTTCAAGGTATCTTGAAAGATGAAAACCATTTTCAATCAGACCTCATAAGAGACTTAAAATCAGGATGTGAAATATATACCACTTGTCCAATTCCACTGATAAAAGTGTGGAAGGAAATTTCATGTTCACTTCCACCACTAAAAGTAATGACCTTTTCTGCTCATGTGTAAATCATAAAATCAAAACTTGACAATTCAAAATTAAAAGCAACTCTTTCCTTGAAATAACACAAAAGATTCTACTTGTGTCCTTCTTGCCGCATCAGAATATGTTTCAGGAGGACATTTTCCGGAGGGAAAAAAACCTGAAAAGAAGTTTGAAAATTCACTAGATTACAACATTGTATATGAAGAGATGGATGGATACATCTGATTACTTGATTCTCAGGGTTTAAAACATAGAAAAGTAAGAGAGATGGGGGAAAGTAAAAAATGAAAGGAGAAAGCATCACCAACACTGTCATATTTTCATGAATTTGATAGCTAGATTTAAAAATTGATATGGATTTATGCAGTCATAGTTTAGTCTTCCTAGGTCAGGGATATCTCTCCAGCTTTCGACAAATCAGTACTCAAGACCAAGGTTTGTAGTATTCTGAAGCTGAAACCAAAATCAGTACCCTGCTCTGGATAATCATATCATTGCTGCAGGATTCTAAACAGCTAACTCCAAAATTTTAGTTCTTATCTGTTGTTTACACAAGTCCCTGAATGCTTAAATTGGGAGTTCCCCAGGGTTCGGTCCTTGGACCTGTGTTATTTTCGCTCTATTCTCAGTCTGTTACTGACATTTTTCGAAAACACAATCTACTTTACCACATATATGCTGATGATACACAACTTTATACAACATTCAATCCACCAAACATAGAAAAAAGATTATCAGACTTGAGCGAGTGTATGTCATCGGTGAAACAATGGATGAACACAAATAAATTTAAATTGAACAGTGATAAGACTGAAATCATGTTGTTTGGTACACCAGCAAAACTCAAGCAAATTAAACTCCATAAAATAAATCTCAATAGAGATATCATTCCTGTGTCCTCTGAAATTAAAAATTTAGGTGTTTTCACGGACAAACATTTATGCATGGAAAAGGCTGTTTCACACATCAGTAGAAGCTGCTATTTAGAATTGAGAAAAAAAAGTCAGATAAGAACATATTGACGAAGAAACAACTGAAAGACTTGTCCTGGCCTTTGTAATATCAAGAGTTGATTACTGTTATGCACTTTTCAAAGGAGTAACTCAATATAAAAAAAATAAGAAACTCCAGAAAACCCAAAATCAAGGAGCCAGACTTGTTAAACAAGCCGAAAGAAGGCAGAGCATAACACCCATTTCAAATAACTTGCATTGGCTTCCAATACCTTCTAGAATACAATATAAAATTGCCTCCTTAACTTTTCAAACTGTGTATGACTCTCAATTTCCAGAATATTTGAAAGACCTTTTATGTTATGACAAACCTGCAAGACAACTTAAATCAATGGATAAATCCCTTTTAGAGAAACCTAAAGCTAAACTAAAACGGTATGGCGAACGAAGCTTTAACTATTCTGGTCCTGAAGTGTGGAACAGCCTTCCACACGAGATGTCATCCTCCCCAAGTCTGACATCCTTTAAAAAGAGTATTAAAACGTGGTAGTTCTCCTATTTTCATTGATATTCATGTACGTATTTTTAATTTTGGATTGTTGATTGCACCAACCCTGTCTGTAATTTTTAGACTTAATTTTAATGCTTGTCTTTGTTGTACCGTACACGTTGTAATAACTATAATAATATAATTTTGTATTTGTTATTGATTCTGTAAAGCGCTTTGAGCTTTCGAGGGAAAGCGTTATCGAAATATTATTTATTATTATAAGAGAAATGCCCTTGAGGGCTCTGAATGAAAAAATTTGGTAACCTTGAAACTTGAAACTACTACTAGCGCCGCTGCCACCTTGTATTGAGTATCGATTGGAGAAATTCAATAACCTACATTTGTCTACATTTGAACGGTATGCATAAAGCATCAGATATTTTTTAGTTTAGGGGAACGTGGACTGACACCAGGTTATGGAATTTCTCCCGTATCGCCCACACAGTCGATACTCGATACAAGATGGTCGATACAAGATGGCGTACAGGGCTTGACAAAGCCTGGGGTAACAAATGAAAAAGCGCCCACAATGAAAGTGCCATTGTGGGCTCGGAATGAAAAAATTTGGTAACCTTGAATACTACTACTAGCGCCGCCACCGTCTCACCTTCCTTGATCTTGTCCTTGAAAGGCGACTCAAAGCCGAAGTGGGGGCCGCCACTGAGGATGGTGGTGCCCCCACCGCCACCAGAGGTGGAGCTGCTGGTGCTGTGCAGGATGTCCACTGACTTGGCCAACGACGTGCCTTTGCTGGACCGCGACACGGTGGAGGTGGCCGTGGAGATGCCCACGTTGCTGATGCGAACCCCGCTGTCGTTGGTGGAGGAGTCGTGGCGGTAGGCCAGGGCTGAACGCTGTTGGTGGGGGGAGAGTTTGAATGAATGGAATAAATCAAATCAGGACTCGCAAACTCAAACATCAAGCGTGTTTTATAGTAAAGTAAAGTTCCAACCAGGTCTTAACAGGCCCAAAGAGCCGGAGCGTATCCCTGTTTCCGTAGTGTTAAGCGGAATAGAAGATACAAGATCACCCCCTGGACAGGACATTATTCTATCACGGGTTTTACTTCCCAGCCCTTGATGGTACTTGTTTACACCTGGGCCGAGTGAAGCAATTGGTGTAAATTTTCTTGCTCGAGGAAAGTACAGGATGGTCGTCAATGGGATTTTAACTCTATACCTCTTGGTCAGCAGTCCAATGCCCTGATTACTCGGCCACTAGCATATTTTATACTAGGGGGGTATGTACGGTTGGTGAAAGGACCCATAAAATAGCAAAACAGTGTGCATCTAAATTTCTCACATTAGCAGTTACACCAAACATCACATAAAACGTCAATTTTGTGTTCCCTTTCTCTGAAACGCATAATGAATATTCGGTAGAAAAAAAAACAGACATTCTGTCTTCATGCTATGAAGCAGAAATATCGAAAGATTGAAAATATCGTCTTGTGCTTTTTCTTTAAGACATTTCGCACTATGAAAAATAAGAGCATTATCACAAGAGGTGTGCAATGACCAAACTCCAAGGGGGGTGCAGACAAATGAGGAGGAGGTAAGGAAGTCTGTCAATGAAGCAACTGATCAGCCAACATCACTGAAGGTAAAAAAAAAAAAATCCACATTTGTTTAAGCCTGCATGGCTGGGATAAGAATTGAGCCCCCCCTCCTTCCTATTTTCTCTTAGTAAAGGCTCCAAATTATAGTCAAGTCAATATGCCATTAAAACGACTGTGGCAAAACTTGGGATGGAACACAACACTTACGGATTGCACCGGGTGTCTGGTAGAAGCACTGTGTTCATCAAATTCCACCTTCTTGCCCCGCAGTCGGTAGTAGAAACGTTTGATGCACCAGCGCACCTTGGGAAGACAAGAAAAATTAGAGTAGACATGAAAATACAGTGTGTTTGTCACTTTATTTAAAATTTACCTGATAACTAGTTGTGGCCAGCTAGAGGCCAGGTGGCTCAGTGGTTTGAACATCGGACTGGTGACAGGCAGGTACCGGGTTCGAATCCTACATCGGGCATCGTGTATTTTCCTTGTGCAAGAAAATTTACTCCGATTGCTTCACTCGACTCAGGTGTAAATGAGTACCAGCAAGGGCTGGGGAGTAAAGCCTGCGATAGACTAAGGACCTGTCCAGGGGTTGATCTTGTATCATCTGTTCCGTTTAACACTACTGAAACTGGGATAAGCTCCGGCTCTATGAGTCTGTCTAGGCCTAGAAGGAACTTTACTTACTTAAACCATCTAGACACTCTTGTAAACAAAAACAAAGGACTACAGTGGTTGGAACATATTTGAAATGCACATCAGTATCGAATTTTAAAAACAATTAATGCTCTTGAGATGCGGATGTTGATAACCACTTTTGTAATTATCTGCGTTGCTTTTCCACAAAACTTTTAGTGTGCCTGTCTGTTGGGTATTTGAATATGACTTCTGAAGAAATGCTGCATCTTATTCAGGGCTGCAGCTTTAAGGTGAGTTGATATGGTGATTGTTATTGTTCCTAATGCCATTCTTCAGTGAAAATAAAAAGATTTCAAATTCACCTTTGGCTTTACATAGTGTGATGCCTCGAAGGAAGAGGAAGCTGTTGTGAATTGGGTCATGGCAGGCAAAAACTATTTCAAAATTCATTCTCAGCTTTAATGGAAGTCTGCAGAAGTGTATTATCATGATCATTCCCTCTCTTTGAGAGTATGCATGTGACAGCATTATTCTGTGCCTCATAGGGTCTTATGATGATACTTTATACGATGATAAAAACAAGTCTGTACATGCATCGCGGTGGCTGAGTGGTTAGAGCATCAAACTGGTGACAGAGAGGGTTCAAATCACAGCCGCGGTCATCGTGTATTTTCTTTCAGCAAGAAAATAACTCCAATTGCTTCATCTCACTCAGGTGTCAATGAGTACCCGGCTATAAGCAGAGAAAGGATCTTGTCAGAATGCCAGTATGATGCACCTCACAGGCTGCTCTACTGTATGCTCCTTAGGGATTTGAGATGGACTTTGGAATAAAAGGGCCCGCTGGGGGATAAATGATGTACAGTCGGTGAGTTTGCATTCGTGCGGGGATACACACTATAAATCCATCTTTATCCTTTTACCTTTAATCTTTACTCTGCCCACAACGGCCGTGCTCACCTTCTCAGCAGAGGGCCACTGAGGTTCCAGCTCATCCTTGTACAGGGATCTCTTCAGCAGCCAACCCAGACCAGGCATCGTCTCCACACGGTACAAGAGGTGCGGATCTTGGCAGGAATGGTCATAGCCCTGGAATAATCAGATGACATAAGTACACGTTTAATTACAGCGTATAATCCAGATTTCCATGACGCGAGATGGTGCAGACGATGATAATCAGACAGTCAAGAGACTGAAATGTGCACTAGGTATATTCCGAAAGAAATGCAATTTCAGAATCAGTTTATCAGGATTCCAATCCCAAATCTGGGACGTAAACTTTTCAGCCACTTTTCCCCAATCCTTAATGACAAAGACATAAACAAACATCCTCACCCCATCCGAAACGAAAAGCTTTCCTGAAAAAAAACAACAACTTGATAAAATCAAATAGCCTTTCTAAATCAACCTATGTAAAAAATTTCACTAATCTGAAATAAGTTTTTCTAGGATGTGGTTGTGAATAAAGCTACAATTGTTGAAAGGGATAACACTTTTTAAAAATGCTTCATGTTATAATAATTCATTTCACAAAATTTATGACCCCAGTCGCGAAATATTTTTTCGCTCATAAGAATCAACATATCCAAGAAATTCATGGATAACATTATATGCTTTATAGATAATGCAAAATCTCTTCCCATGAATCACTATCCTACAAAGTAAAACTCTCCAACTCTGATTAGGCCGGCAACTTAAAATCTTATACAACTATTTAGATATGGGACATTAAAATCGTCATGTGGAAAATCAAAAAGATATCATTTTCATTTCATGAACATCACTTTGTGAAGTGATGTCAAGATATGCAATGCAAAATTATTGCAATGAAAGATAAGGGAAACGATGAGAGAAAAGAAGGAATGAAAGAGAACCTATGTCTGTTGATTCTCATGGGACTCACCTGATCATTCCATGCTGAAATACAGTACAGACTTGGGTCTTCTTCCAAAAGATATTTCGTCTGACTGAAATAACTGTAAATCAAAAAGAAAACAAAAAGAAATCAAAGACATAATATGGTCTGTTCCTTTGATATTTGACTTCTAGGAGCAAATGAGGCAAATTCAAGATACATAAAGAGAAATCAACAAAATACAGGAAGCATAAAGGAAGGAAAGAGACATTTGTTTTGATTGAAATTTAACCAGTTAAATCATAAGGGATCATTTCAGAGTTCATCGAGAGGATATGGCCAAATCATCATGTGTCGATGTAATATGCTCTGTTCTTTCCAAGATCTTACTTTAGCCACCCATAGAAATGCATAAAATCGTTCTCAGACATCGTCAAGAAAACGCTGTATTTTATGGGTACAATCTAGAGTTGTGTTCCCTGTCTCACTTCCATGATGTAAAACAGACTTGACATTGCTCCCCACATGGAATGCTTTATCTTTTGATACAAGAAGCCGTATAAATTTCAACTCTCTTGAGAAATGTCTCAAAACTGAATTGTTCCGAAAATTCTTTTAACAGCCTGTGACAGATCCATATCGATAATGGTTATTTCAACATACCATAAAATCTCCAGCGTAATAATAAAATAGATAAAAATTAACATTTGTATTGTGCATCCTCTCCCCCTTTAAGTAGACGCTCTGGGTGCATTGCATTAAAAGTGGTACAGAGCATTCTTGCAATGGGTAGAGTTTCTTTGCCAAGTAAACAGGTAAGAACTCACTTGAAAAAGTCAGGAGACAGATTGAGATCCTCTTCGACCACAATGGTGTATGGAGCATTCTGTGAGGGGAAACGGTAAAAGGATTGAAGATTAAATGGCAGGAACAAAAATGTAGAACTGCAACCTCAGTTCTAGCCAGACTCAAGGATTTTCAAAAGCAAGAATATATTATAATATCAACTTTTCTTCTAAATATCAGTTATACAAACCCTTCCAAATTTCCATCCTTCTATTATAAGGCTGAGAAATGTGGACCCTAATGGCAGAACTAGAGAAGAAGGTACAAGCATTTGAGAACAAATTATGTCACAGAAAGCAAATGAAAATATCTTACAAAGAAGATAAGTCCAAGGCTTTTGTTAAAGAGGAGACGGCTAGATGAAAAGGTCACAAAGAACCTCTTCTCTTTCCACCATCAACAGAAGAAATGTAATGTGATTTGGCCAAGACCATCATGCAGTGGACGGTCAGAGGCCAAGGGCAAGATAAAGCCAGGCTACAAAAAAAAAAAGGTTGGATGGATAAGATCAAAAAAAGGATCTGCCCAACTCATGCATGTATTACCATCAGCCACAAAAGACCGTAGAAAATGGATGAAGATCTGCTCTACATTTTCCCTCATGCCCTCCCTAAATCCTTTGGGATACGGAACTGAGGTATGAGGTATGCATACATTAGCAAATACATTGTTGAAGAACATGTCATAAATTTTCCTTGCGCAAAGGAACTACAATTGCTTCACCCAACTTGGGTGTAATTGAATAACAAGCTATAGGTATCTTATCAGAATGTTAGTACAAAGCACCTTAAAGGCAGCTATACTGTATGCTCACCTGGGAGTTGAGAGGAATTTGGAATGAAATGACCTGCTGGGATATAAATGATGTACTGCCTAGGAGTTTTTTACCTGAGCAGAGATACTGACTATTCCATCTTTATCTTTTCAGACTGCCTACATACAAGATAACTTCCTCGTACATCTAGACATAAGTCTACCTCGAAGAAGATCTAAATCTAGATCTAGGATAAGTTAACTTTTGTTTTATAATCTAGAGAGGAAGAGGTAGCCACAAATGCCTTAAAATGTAAAGGGAAGGATGTTTAAAGTCCTATTTCCTTGGCTCTCCTCTTTGAATCATCTCGAAACTCTGGTTATTTTGGGAATCGCCGTGTACATAAATACTCCATTATCTTTAATCGTATCCATAGACGGAAAAAGACACGATTAATGCCGACTCACCGGGTATAGGGTGAAAACGGCAGTGAGGCTGGCCTTGTAGTGCTGGGCTATCCTTGCGTTTTTGGTGCCCAGCGGCGTGTGTTGTATCCCTCTCAGGCCCAGGAGCTTGGTCACAGCAAGAGGTTCCTGGAGAAGTAGAAAAAAGAGAAAGATAGAGAAACGTCGGTGAGGGAAGTGGTGGGGAGGGATAGATAGAAGTAGAGGGAGAGAGAAATTAAGTTAAAAGAGGAGGGGGGTTTAAAGGAGAGAGAGAGAGAGAGAGAGAGAGAGAGAGAGAGAGAGGAGAGAGAGAGAGAGAGAGAGAGAGAGAGAGAGAGAGCGGAGAGAGAGAGAGAAAGAGGAGAGAGAGAGAGAGAGAGAGAGAGAGAGAAA
>JAUEKT010225274.1:0-13427 GCA_031762655.1 Doris verrucosa
GAGAGAGAGTAGTAGTAGTAGTAGTAGTAGTAGTAGTAGTATCATTAATTAATGTATGCATCTTCATCAGTATTACAGTATTATCGGTTTTATTATTACCACTGTCATTATTACTATATCGCACCCAACATCATCACCGTTGTCTGCTTGTAACTTGATCTGCATTTTATTCTGGACTAGCCTAGCGTTTTGCAGACCTACTCTCGGTATAATTTGGGCTACGCGCTACTTTTTATTAAAACAACCACGCACACAGCACACGCACAAGGACAGCTATTGTTGTTTCTCCGTGAAAATTTCCGAAGAGAAAAAAATATTGTTTTTGACACACTAAAGCACCATAGAGAGCTCATGTACGGACATCTTGTTTTTCTCCTTGACCTCTTCTGCAGAAGCAAAACAGCACTGACCTAAAAAAAAATCTGGGTCGAGCGAGCCGGGTCATTGACAGATAAGACTTCAGGCAGACATTTTCCTTTTACATTACTGTAAGACCATGTTGCCTGACTACTGCTTTGAAAATGATAGAAATTGTTTCCGTTCTTGGAACTTTTGTGTAGAGTTTGTATCCAAAATTCGAAAATAAAAAGTGAAAAAAAGATGTCTTCGTCTTCGACCACTTTTCCTGGGCCGCGACATTGTGACCCAGATCTTATTTAGGGAATTCCCGTTCGGCTTCCCCTCTCCCACGGTCGGTCGCCACCGGTCGTGACGTAATGAATGACGAATAAGGAACTCTTCACTCAAATCGACAATTTTAGGCGTACACACTGAGACACTCCGTTTGGAAGACGGGTTTGAGTATTTTGTGTGTCCTCCACGACGTGGATTCTCTGTTTTCCTTCCTTTTTCATCTCGCTGTGTAGATGCGGTGATCTTTTGTCGACTGACAGAAGCTCCCGATTATTTCCATCAACATAAAGAATGAGCGAGAAGATAGGAGTGACCGTGCCGCTGGTTGTCGAACCACAGAGTGACCAGCTGTTAAAATCCAACGACGATGTCGTGGAGGATGACGCAAACCATTGCGAACTGTCATCAGCAAGGGGCAACAATAACAGCGACGAAGGTCCGACAGTTCTAGGATCGGAAGCTCCAGTTGCTCATGTAGCCCCTTTACTTCGCGTTGAACATCTAAAACCTGGAGGTTGTGGCAGTGTTCTTGATTCCAGTTTTTGTACCAGTGAGGAGGAGTATGGGAGTCACCATGAATTTTCGGATGATGGAGACCAGTCGGGAAACAACAGCAGTCGATCCATCCCAAGTCTTGCCTTGAATGAAGCTCTCGTTGATCCCCCAGACGAAGAACTTCAAACGAAAATAATTTCATTAGTTGAATATTATTTTTCAAATGAAAGCATATTGAAGGATGCTTTCTTGCTCAAACATGTGAGGAGAAACCGCTTCGGATTCGTGAGTATCAAACTAATTACTTCCTTCAAGAAGATGAAATCTCTTACAAAAGATTATCGTGTTGTAGCCTATAGCCTGAAAAACTCGGAACATCTTGAACTAAATGAAGAATGCTCAAAAGTACGTAGAAAAGAACCTTTGCCTGAATACGATGAAACTGTACCCTCCCGTACTGTAATTGCTCTAAATTTACCATTTGAAAATCCAACCATGGAAAATATTTCGGATACATTCTCAAAATGTGGCTGTATAGCTAATTTCAGAATTTTGCGACCTGGCACATCCATTCCAACAGATTTAGTTAAGTTTTCTAGCAAACACCCTGAACTGGGTACCACAATGTGTGCAGTTGTTGCCTTTGAAACCTATGACCAAGCCAAGAAAGCTTGCGAAATTCTGAATTCAGATGACTGGCGAAAAGGTATGCGTGTCGTACCACTAATGGTTCCAAAGAAGAAAGAGGAGAAAAGTGATCATATAAGTGATAAAGACAGAAAAGAGAAAAAGAAAAATTTTGATTTTGAAAATGATGAAGATGTTTCAGGTGAGGAAGCTCTCGGTGATGATAAGAAACGTCGACGCCGTGGGGGCCGCAAGAAGAAAACTAGAGTTGATGAACTTTCTCATCATGACTCTTCATGCTACAGCAGTGGCTCAGAAGGCGACATTCCATCTAAGCCACATATTTCACCTGGCAACAAGTATCGTAGCGGCGACCACCTCAGTCCTAATGCTCATTCTCGTGGCAGCGGTACAAGTCCTAAGGGAAGTCCTCACTCAAGAAGGAAAGGTTACAACAAGTCGCCATTGGTGAACAGTTCTGGTGTAAGCCCCAGGAGCAGTCCCGAAATGGTTCGCAGAGGTATTGACTCATCTGGAGGAGATAGCGCTCCATCAAGCCCTTGGGTGCAAAGACGCCTTAGAGTTGCCCAAGAAAAAATATCAGCTGGTGGCAGTCCCCTGGGCAGCCCACTTTTAGGCCGGCGTAATTTGGACGGTTCCTTCGTTCCAGGATCTGCTCCACGCATGCTCGACATGACCAATGTGTTGCGCCAGCCTAAAGGGCCTGACGGCACCAAAGGATTTTATGGAGGCTTTGGAAGAGGCAAACCAAGAAGTAGCACCATTTCATAGGTGTATTTACAGTGACGCAACAGTGTTTTGTTTTTATTTCCAAACATATTTTTTAATTCTTTTCTTTAAAGTAAATTGTGTCTGTGTTCCTATCATTTCTTCTGATATTTTATCAGGCATGTCATTATAATCAGTGGGAGTGTGTAGGATTGTCCTCATCATCATGTGTCAGTAAATGTTTGTCATTTTATTTTAAAGCCCGTCATTTCCTGAAGGGGGTGGGGAGGTACATCTGACATAGAGATGTGTTGTCATTATATAACTATTTTATAAATGAATTCAATTTCTAATAAAATGCAATGTTCAGTTTTATAATTGGCTATACTTCAAATTGCTCGGAGAAAATTACCTTATTTCTGAATTTTCTTTAATTTTGTTATTTGGGCTTTTTGAGAAGAGCATTCTATCTTTAATTACAAATTTTATTTTCATTTCACTTCAATGATTTGTTTTAATTGTTCTTTTATTTTAATTCATGAAGTTTTTTCTCTGTGGTCATGAGAACAAAAGACTTCATACTAATCAAACTACATCAATTTTCTTCTCTCATGGTGATGAATCTTACAAAGTTCCACCTGAAAACCAGTTCAAATGCATTTTGTTATATACACAGCCACTGATTTTAGCAAATTGTATTTTTATTGTTTTTTAGCTTGGTCTTTAACTTTAATCTTCTCATTACAGTAAAACTCGAATTGAACAAGCTCGGATCGAACGAGGCCTTGCATTCAATGAGGTACATTTTAATCCCCGTTTTGTTCCCTCTATCACAACTCCCCTCGCATTCAACGACACCTCAGATCCATCAAGCACAACCTGTCAGTCCCGACGACCTCGTTCTATCCGAGTTTTACTGTATTCTTCTTGTCGTTTTTTTCTTTTTTGTTTATCATAGGTAGGCGGAATACTTTCACTTTCAGCTGAGCTTTCTTTCAAGATGTTTTTATCAGGTCATTACTTGTGACTATTTAAACTTTACGGTTGGAAACAAAGTTTTCTGTATTATATTTTGGTTTCTGTAGTTCCTTTTTACTTTTAGATCAAAGTCGGTTCCTTTTGTAAAGTCATTGTCCTGTCCTCTAGATGATTTTAAAAGATCTGGCAATATCGTTTTCTCTTAGATAATAAACGATGTTTGGAATTTTGTCTTTCTGAAAAAAATTATGTTTCGTGTTAATATAACTCTTGATTTACCAATATTGCACAGCCTGCTAGGAGGTCGATCATATCTTTTTCTATTCCTTTTTCAGATTTTGTTTTATTTCATACCGGTACATCTTTTCTGTGTTTGCTATAAATTTCTATCGGATGTGGAATTTTCATTATATTTTTTCATCATGCTTTCTGCATTTTTAAATTGACAAGAATGAGTTTTCCAATTTCTTCTTGATGTTGGAAAGGAATTTTTTAAAATCGTTGCTTTTTATTTTCCATATATGTTTATATTAAAATTGTTCAGTTGCTATGTTTCAGTTTCAAGTTACATGATTAGTATAGACCATGCCACCTTTAGACACACTTGTCACTAAAATTTCAGACTCCAGCATGCCAAATTGTTCATACCAAATTTTTGCTGATTCTGACCGTTAATTGTCATTGTTACCCACTCCCCTTCATGGTCTTTTGAACAAACTAATCATCACAGCTGTAAGTGTATGATTAAGAGAGACAGAAACTAAAGAGGGCGAGTGAGATGTAGAAATGCAGACTCACACACACACACGCACACACTTGCAGACATGTATGTATGCTTAAATGCTGGCTGTGGAAATAACTCATGAAATTTGATTTAAAATCTTTGGATTATAATACTTACTTCGAACTCAAGCACACTTTGGCATTGAAAAGCACGCTTAAGCCTCCTCCAGATGGCCATGCTTAAAGTTAAAGGTGGCATGGACTGTAGTACATGTATTCTTGTGATGAATTTTACTTTTCTTTTAGGAGAAACGTTCTTCTTCATTTCTTCATTGCTTCTGACTGTGACCAAATTGATTCAGTGTTGCTTTTTTGATGAAAAATGAAAGTTATGTGTATAATTGGATCTCAAATTCATTTCATTTTCAATTCATGATTTATGATAAACTATCTGGATGTAAAGTACATTTCAGATCATTGCTAACAATGAACAATAATGAAAAAGAATGATGACTGAAACTAGTCAAATTTCTATGACTCGCAATATTACATTTAAAATAAAAGCATTGGTCTAGTGTAGACGAGGAGAAAATGAAAAGCTTGGTTTGTTTCCTCATATTTGAGATACTTTTTCAGTTTTGGAGGGGTTAAAACATATAACATATTGTGCGACAATGTGAATTAATCGCGAATCTCTTGACAATGTAGATAAATGTATGAGGTTTTGATGCATCTGAAAATTCTTTTCATTCTTATTTTGCATCAGATCATTAGTTATATATTATAGGCTTTATTTAAGCGATCAGCAGAGCATGATGAGCATTGATTTAAAATTGCTTTTGTGTAATTGAATTAGGAATTGTGGTTATTGTCCTTAAAAACCATAGGGTAATGTATTGTTTTAAAGCAAAAAGGCATGAATTGTTTAGAAAACCAGGCTCATGATTCCATATTGCATGCAGACTTTTTATTCTTTTCAGTTTAACCAAAAATATTTGCATTATGTGTTGAGTCAATAGAATATTGATTGTTGGGTTTCCAAATCATATTATCTTACAGAAAAAAAAATCGTCTTTGAAATCTTTGAAATCTTCAGTAAGCATAAATGTTGATACCTTTGGTTAAAAGTGAATAGTAAAAGGATATAGGTCCCCAACATTTGAAGAGCTTTTTTTCTTTTTGCCTGTGTCTTTTGTACCTTCTCAATTTATACCTTATGACAACACCACTTCATCAAAACTGACAAAGTGACATGCAATTTTTGTACATAGTTTTCTGCTTTCTTTTGTTCAATCAGATTTCATGTTATATGGAAGTTGATTTGAAAAGTAAAACAAAATAATGTTGGTTAACTTAAATTAATGATATTATATAATCTTTGGAAATTTTATTTCCTCCGAAAATTGTAATTAATGCCTTCAAAACTGTGTTTTATGTAAATTAAGGAGCAACATTTGAGTTTCAACTTCACTTACAGTGTCACTTTCAATAGGTATTACCTTACACTTGTAATTACAATTTTATTCATCTTAGTAGTAACAGTAGTAGTTTTATTTATTTGTAAAGCTCTTAACACATTCTTATAGACATTCATTCTTCTGCTGAAATTTTTTTTGTCATTTGTAACAATTCTGTTGATAACTAGTCACGGATGTAACTTTTTATTGCGCTGAACAAAACTACTTGTCCCTTGCAAATTTATTAAAGTAATAATGAATATTGTAATATAATAATAATAACAATTATTATGGTTGAAATGTGTAGGCCTATTGTACATTTTACATCATCTGTGATGATAATGATTTTGTCAACTCAAATTGTTATGGATGGGAACGAAAGAAGAAACACATGGTCTTTCACTTTGATTGAATTTATGGGAATGATTTCAATATGTTTTCAGTTTTGTGCACATGCAATTGGCAAAGGTACATGTATTTCTTGAAGGTAATAATTTCCCAAGTTTTATTATCTGGTGACTGGCAGGCTTATTATCTGGTGACTGGCAGGTATTAATGTCTTGAAGACGTTATTTCCCAGATTTCATTATCTTTCATCTACCGGTAGCGATATCTTTTGAATTAACAATGTAATCACAATATATTATATATTGTATAAATATAAAACAAAAAGCCGTGAGCCACTAAATTGCAATTAAAAAGAAAGGATACACTTCAAACGAAATCGAGAAGTCATAAATTTAGTGCTTCAGAATTAACCATTTATAGCGGACAATAACATGATATCATCACCTGGACTGCCTTTTGTTTTGTGTTAAAGGAGGCACGGTGGCCGAGTGGTTAGGGCATCGAACTGCTGACCGAGAGGTAGGCCTACAGGGTTCGAATCCCATCCGCGACCATCGTGTATTTTCCTTGAGCAAGAAAATTTACTCTAATTGCTTCACTCGACTCTGGTTTAAAAGGGTACCAGCAAGGGCTGGGGAGTAAAACCTGCGATAGACTAGCATCCTGTGCAGGGGATGATCTTGTATCATCTGCTTAACGCTACAGAAACCGAGATAAGCTCCGCCCCTTTGGGTCTGTCAAAACCTAGAAGGAATTTTCCTGTTTTTTTTATTCTACTTAAAGTTTAAAGTTCTTCTCCCTTCTGAACTACATGTATTAACATTGTCTTTCGATCTTGCTGATTTCTCAATTTTCATTGTATTACTTCAATACCCACTAAATTTTACCATACCAGCTTCTAATTTTTTTATTTAGAGATCCCATTTGAAAGATATTATAACAGAAAACGCCATTCTTCATATTAATTTCTATCATCATAGTTTTGATATTATGATTATGAATAAGACTTTTTCTTACTTCATGTATTATTTTCTCCAAAAGAACAAATGAGGTTAGCTACAACAAGCACAAATCAAATTATTTTGTGATCCAAGTTACTGTATTGAAGGCTTGTCTTATGATACACTTTGTAATCTTATGGGTGATTCATTTGCATTATAATATTAAAGAAAGAGCACCCATCTTTCAGTGTTTATAGATAAATCACAATTAAAATTATTGTATTATAGGTGATCAATTTCAATAGATCCAAGTTTTGGACTGCATAATACTTAATTTACACTTACCAGTAATACCAGCCTTGAAAAAAAACAACTGTTGCTTTAAAAAGAATCAATAATCAACCACTGGACAGACATTACTTTTTACAAAAGAAATTTTTGCAGTAAGAATAGACGAATAATCATGTCGTAATCACAATGCTTCCCATGTCATTGTAAAAGCATTTCTTATTTTTAGTCTTTTTCTCATGATATTATTGTCATTTTTATTTTTTATTTTCAAAAGAATTATTCGTTTCTTTTCTTTTTCTATTTAAAAGACTCGGGTTCCATGGTTTATTTTATGTAACTTGTGGATTGTGAATTATCTTCGATTTGAATCAATGACTGAGAAATTTTCCCCCATTATTAGTTTATAGCTGGTGTATAATTATGACAAGTACCCGTAACTAAAAAAAAAGACTGTTTATGCTTTCTTTCTCTTTCCCTTAGATGAAGATAGATCACCATCATAGATAACAAGCTGATGTCATAAGCACAAAGTAGATGGACCATTATTTGTGGTGATTAAATTGGTATCTCTATTTCTCTTTTCCGTGCAGAACAGTTCAAATGTTTTTATATATTGCCTTTTTTCTGTCTAAAACAGAATAGCAAAATATTTAGACTGGGGTTATTTAGAAAGATAAATTTCAAGGGTGTTGTAATAGATCATGATTATTGTAAATATAATGCATCCATAAGTGAATCATTAGGTTAGAATGAAGGTTTGAGAATGACTGTAAGTACACTCACTATCATTACTTTTAGTTTACTTTAGATACGCATCTGTTTGAAATTTACCATTTGCCAACATTTTGTAAATTGACCATTTGCCAACATTTTGTTTTGATCATTATTACTGGTATTGATATTATATTATCGCCTATGTGCTTTATGGACATATGAACTTTTATTGGTGATAAAGACTGCTGTTGTTGTTTAGTAAGTACATCGTTTGATGCCAGTGTTACTATCTTGATTTGTACCTACATGTAGTTCATAAGTTTTTATAGCAAGAATGCAGCACATTTAGTAGAATGCTATAACTTCTTCATTTTGTTCTATGTTTGCCTCCTTTGTAAATATAGTTAACCTATCAACAGTTTTTCTTTTTCCTTTCATTTTAACCAAATTTTGCAAAAGCAGAAAATAGCTTAGTGAGTGACATCGACATCCTTATTGGAATGAATTGTAATTGTTCATACATGTATTCATAATTCATGCCTTTGACCTAATATCATCCCATTTATTTTCCTTTAATAAAAGGTATGTTTTTGTTTTGTACCTGACTATCAATTTGTTTATTATTATTATTGAATGTCAATTTCCAATTAAGTTTTGATCAAAGGGCTTTTTGAGGCCAGTTTTTGCTTTTAAGCCCTCCTCTTCCATTGCCCAGGATACTTCTCCATTGTTTCTACTTCCCCTACTATTTTGTATTTTTTCCTTGCTACTAATGTTGTTCCTTTTTGGTTATTTTCACTAGACATTCCAGTATCTATTACGGTTTATTATATTTTGGATTCAATGATTGTTTATAAGTTTACAACCAAAGTGAGGAGAAAATTTCAAGGATAGTTTTGGATGGAAAGAAGTAAAACTGAAATATTTCATCTCTTTATTGAAAATTACATAGTTCACCAAGAATTTATGATGGTATATATTGTATAAAATCATTTTTTCTTAGACAAAATTTGTTACTTTATGATGAATTTATGAGCATGAGGCAAAATATTGTATTTTATTTTAATGTTATCTAAACCATATCACCTTTGTTTAAGAGCTCTTCTTCTTTGAAATGCATATCATTATCAAGACATGAAAAAAAGTGGTGACAAGTATGTTATGTAACTTAAAACTTCTTATTTCTTATTTTGGACAATGGTCATTTGTTCCAAGCAGTCTATGAACTAGCTTGAGTTTAAAATATGTTTTTGTTGATCATAAAGCTGCATTTGACAATGGCTCATTCATTTCTGTTATCATTAAGGCTCACGCAAATCTTCAATCAGTATGTCAAATGTGTTTTTTATTCTTTTGAAGCTATAAGAACATACCGAAAGAATACAAATCAAGTAGATGTGATCAGGCAATGTCCGTTTTAATAGTTTTGTAAAATTGATGTACCTGGTAGGAAAAGTTTAAGAAAGATTAATACATACCTAGCATAAAAAAAAATCAAACAGAAAAGTGGTGTAAGAGGTTACGTCTGTACTTTGCTTTTAGCAATGGTATTCTCATTCCAACTGTTTTTTTTTATTCTTCTCTTAAAAATGTCCATAAACAGATCTACTCATCATACATATAATCGTTGATGATTTATGGAGGATTTTTTATGCTAACAAAATAATATCAGATTTTTGTCTTCAGCAAACTTTGTATTAGGCCTATATTATAACATATTTGTTTGCAGTTCAACTCTTTGATTTTGTTTTTCTTATGAAAAGAAATGAAAGCGTGAAAGGATGTCCATTACCAAGTTAACATTTCAATTTGAATTAATATACACTATCTATGAGTTTTTGTTTAGTTTAATTTTGTAAAGGGGAAATTGACGAGGACAGTATAAGGTATGGAAATATTGGAATGTTTGGAATAATTTTTTTGCGGACTATTTTTGCATATTCTTTTCTTATGATTTTTATTTTAATCAAAATTTGATGATGAAAACGAGAAATCTCATGTAAGATGAACAGTTTGTGTGCCCCAATAGTTGAATCTGTATGAATGTAAATGTTTACGTGTCGATATACGTTTGTTGCCAATGAGCAAATAGGCACTGGTGGAAGGCAGCTATTTATGTATTTTCTCTCATTTTTTTTTTTTTTACTTAAATTTTATTTGAATTTGTTTTGTTTTTTCACTGTCTTTCAATTTACCCTGAGATCATTAATTCTAAGGTGAACAATTTTTCAGCTTTTTACAATCAACCAACCGATAATAAAATTGTCTAAAGTATAAGTATAAAGTCATTTAATTTTACTTGAACATTACTGTTGGTAGTCTTAGTGATCGTCTTGTGTATTTGCTGTTTTGTAGTTTTTGTTTTTGTTAATGACAACTTTCCTTTACCCGTCTCTCTTCTTAAAAAAAATAAGGCTATTGTCTACCTCTATTCGTTTTGCTTCATTTTGTTTTATCCAATGTTAGAGCCAATCTTTTGTTCATGATTAAGCTTGCTAGAATAAATTAAACAAGCATAAATTCTCACTTTTCTTTATCCCTCCTAATCCTTATGATATAAAAACATATTGTGCTAGTTTTAGAAGTTTGGCTGCAAGCTTTGTTTTTTGTAATATGTAGTTTATACTTGGTATATGTCCTTAAAAACTCATGTCAACTTTGGGGTTTTTCTTCTCTTTTGACATTAGCTACTTATTCAATTTCAGATACATGTAATATTTTTTCTGGTACAGAGCATGAACAACCAGTGTATTTTCCACCGCCGAGTTATTGACAATTTTTAACAATACTTTCAGAAGGATGCCATTGATATTCCCATTTCTTGTTCCACTTTTCACATTGTTTGCCTTCATAAAGTCATGTTTTCTATTGTTTAATGACGGAATTATGAGTAATGATATTCATTTCATCACATATGCTGTCACAAATTCTTTCTGTCGGCCAGAACTAAAATGCCATAATATAAGTTATAAAACCTTTTACATAAAGTTATGCCTAGAATAAGGTACCACTAAGTCACACCTGGGAATGGTTGACTTAAGCTCTTTGGGATTTTTCTTATGGTGTTATTACAGAAATATGTATCCTATGTTTTTTTTGTGGAATTTTCATTTGCGTAGTGTGCCATTTGCCTTAATTACGGATTTGGTATGCTTTTCATAAAGCAAGTTTTACTCAAGCGATGAGTGAGTGAAAATCAAAATGGTATTTGATTTTCTTTCAAAACAAAACGACAAAGTCACATGATATTCCTATTCTCAATACAGGGGGGGAGTGACTAAGTCAACTATTATCTTATTCTTATGTTTCATTGAGCAAACTGTATATAATGAAGTTATATAAGGATCTCTAGTTAAACTTTCGGAATCAAGGACATTGTAGAATGAATAGTGGCATTACCATCAAGTTTTCACTGCTTCTCAAAGTGCTTTCCTTAAGTTTGCATGTTTAACTTCATCCGTTTAAACCAAGAAACAAAGCAATTTTGCCGTAATTTTGGTGGTATAGCAGAAATTTTATCTTTAAATGCCCTTGTTGAATCGCATCTCCAGGGGTCTGACATTTGGTCCAATCAAACAGTGAAGAAGAAGGAGTCACATGGTGCCAAGTTTGGATAATATGGGTCGGGCTTTAAACGTCGTTTACAGTTACAGTACAGATAAGAGCCGCACCGTTGCAATGGCTGTGTGAACACTTACTATTAGCATAGTCGAGGTGCCAGTGCCAGAGCAAGTCCTGGGTGTCTTGTCTTTGAGGACGCCTTTTTCTCCCTTTGTCTAAAATTGCTGGTAAGCAGTGGTTAACATATGAAGCTGAAGTGATGGAGCGTCTGTCTCGGAGTGGTACAGTTGTGATGTACAATGTAGCCTTTTGAATCATTGGCCATCAGTTGCTTTCTTACGCTGCGGAATCACTTTAATTTCAGAGGCGGAGTCCCAACAGGAAAGAGCAACACTGTAGATTAGGCCCTTGTTTCAACTTTACACATAGCCTACAAATGCACTTTTCATCACATCTGCATGGGGAGTTATAAATCAATGTATACATAAACAAATTAATAGTACGGCCGCCTAAAAATACCCATAATGCTAACACTGACTATATATCTGTGCCTTTGACTATTCACACTTGTGTTGACTGAGGAAAACAGACTTATGTACCTTTCTTAAATACTATTCAATTTGTTCAGCTGTGGTGGGGGGGGGGGGGGATGAAAGATAAAAAGAATTTCAACAAAAATAAGTATCCTGGTAACTTTTATTTTCATTTCAGCTGAATGACCACAAAAAAGGTCTCTTTTTGTCTCCCATTCTTGCTAATGATGATCATCTTTCACTGCCATTAATTCCATCTTAAGATTTATAAGATGAGGAAAAAGTATCAATGCTATCAACGTGAATCATGTGCCTTTGTTTCACTTTTTTTTTAATGTTCATATTTTAAAAGCCTCTGCCTTTGTATTTATGCGTGTATTGATCTTATGCCATGGAATAATGGTGACATGAAATTTAATCATGATTTACTATTGTTTTTTATAATACTTTCTTCTATTGTTCTGATGGGATTTATTTCTACTTAATTAAAGAATGGCCAAACAAGAAAAATCAAAATTACTAAACAAATGTATTAATTGAAATGAGAAGTTCTTGTTTTTAAAAAATTACTTTTGGATGTTTATGATTTATGACTTGATATTAATATATGAAATCATGACGTGATAAGTTTTGAAATGGCTGCCAAAATAAGAACAAGTCAGTGAATTGAAAGAATGTGTTTTAAAGAGGATGTGCTATTAAACCAAGATGCTATCTTACTGCTTTGATAATAACAATAACATAGTGAAGTATATATTGCACATAACACGTCATGAATGAATGCAATATGAGTTATTAGAATGCCTGTATTTTGCCACTTGTTGAGAACATAATTTGACAACACACAAAACAAGTTATAATACGCTTCCTCTATACTTCATCAAAACTTTATCTCATTCTCCATCTTGCCGTGTTGCCTTCAATCAACCATTTTGCTTCAACCACCAATGAAGTGTAAATGATTCTTACCCTCTCTTGGCTGAATTAGTTATGCTTTCGAATAAAGTGGACTTTGAAAACATAAGTTTAAGGGCATTTCGATACGCAAGCCTTCATTTATTGTTCTAAAAAATTGTTGAATCAAACACATCCTGTAAGCAATTGAAACATTGCCAAAAGTCAATGCTTTTTCCTGTCAAAATCAAAGTGTTGGTGGTAGCATTAGCAATAGCATCCATAATCTGTCAGTTATACAAAGTTTTTTTGCCTTGATAACGTTTCGTGTGGCATTGATACTTCATTGCTCTTTTTTTTTTCTTTTTTTTCCTGTATTCAAAATTTCACTTCAAACATTTATCTCATTCTTCTTCTTTCTCTTCTTTTTCTTCTTCTTTTTCTTCTTCTTCTTCTTCTTCTTCTTCTTCTTCTTCTTCTTCTTCTTCTTCTTCTTCTTCTTC
>JAUEKT010226378.1:0-13422 GCA_031762655.1 Doris verrucosa
ATGAAAGAGATAACTCAAAAACCGCAAAGTCGGCAAATGAGATTAAAAAACAAAGACACTAACAAAATACTGTACCATTTTGCATGCGTTTAAACCTAACAATAAAACAAGCTAATGAGGGTTGTTAGTAGTGAAAAAAACGTGTTATACGTTCAGTAAACAGGATTTTCAAAGTATCCCTAATAAGCGCACCCCCGCGCTTATTTTTTTAAGCGCATGGTTCGCTTATTAGGGATAATACGCTACTGCTCTTTCCCTCGGGGATTTATTTATCTTCGGTCCTCCTATATACCAAAAGGTAAAATAGGATTTCAACAAAGAAAGAAGGTCTGGGTTTTTTTCTATATCCTTTGGCTCCATGTATCGTTTGTTTTCAGTATCTTCGCTTCTGAACTGCCTGCATCATTTGAAGCGAGAGAATCATCAGCTGGAGGATCAGGTCAAAGAGCTGTCCAACAGAAGGGACCATCTGGTGGCGGTCAATGCTCGTCTGGCCCTCCCTCTATCCCTCGTGGACTCCACTCCCCCTTTGACCAAAAGCATCTCAGTGGGGAGTTTGGAGGACATTTCATCTCCCGATGATGTGCAGGTAAGGTGTATTTATTCAAGTTTCGCAATGGAAAGGCTCACAAATTCTGAGATGGCGAAGTTATTGTTCAATTATCCTTGCTTTTGGCCTTGTTTGCATAAGAATCTTTCTAAAAGGTATAAATGCAAATGGCTTGAGCCTTTAGGTACTAGACATTTCTTATTTCTTTATTTTACTTTTTTGGGTAGGATTGCAAAAAAAGTGTTTAATCAGCTCTCAATCTAGTTTTTTTCAACACATAGTAATGTTCGGTAAACTCATCACCAAATCCTAAATTCACTTTTTATACAACTCAGAAAGAACTACAAGAATCAAGGTTGTCTCACGTTATCATAAAGTCCTGTTGCGTTTGTGTCTTTTTTTTTTAATGTTTTTTTTTTTTATTCTCAATGCAAATCAATGTCTTATTATGCATAAAAAATATTTATGAGCCAAAGATTTGCATCCACTAGAATTTCAGGACGGCATTAAAATACAGCAAGTCTTTTGATTTCTCATTCTATGTTAATTCCATTATACAAAGTCTGTGTCTGCTTTATAAAGTGTAATTGTACACTTTTTTCACTATTTATCCAGTATGCAAGGAACATACATAAAAAGCAAGTAATTTCTTCTGCCACATTCAATTTTTGTCAGACTTTTCAAAATTGTTTAGACTCCTTGTTTGCATAAGAATCTCTCATTCTTGTATACTCATGGAATTCTTTACTTCTTTTTCTTTAACAATAAATGGGTCTATTTACATTGTAACTTCTTTTTTTGTGTTGTGCTATAAGTAATCACTTGAGAATTTGGCCTGTTTCCAGATGTTGTTTTGTTATTGTTTCCTTCGATTATTTTCATCTGGACATTTAATTTTGTCTGTGACTCCTTTTGTTGGTTGGTTTTGATCATTTGTTTTCCTTCCTTAACTTATTTTGAAAATGTAAAAAAATTTCTGTTAAGTTGAATTGTTAATGATTTTCTCATTCATGGCATACCATGTGTTGTAGAATGAAGGGTCAGCTTGTATGAATTGGTGACGAGATGGAAGTTTGTGGGTACAAACATGCATGTGCTTGACCCTGGTTTGTTTATGATGAAATTACGCTGAAAAGGTTTTCTTGGAATGAAGTCTTCTTACTTTTTGTTGTCGTTTCTTTTCTATCCTTATCAGACTCCAAAATTTGAATCGCCTGTGCAAACTTTTCCTAAGGTCTCAAATCCAAATTTAAAAGTGGAGGATATTGTCAGTCCTATGGGTAAGGACAGGCTGTTGTGATCTAGTTGTTGTGTATATACTTTTTACTTATATGACATGTGTTTACATAATTTTAGAACCATTTTTTAAAAAGCAGCTGTTGTTGGAAGTCTTAGAAGTATGTGTGAAGAAAGGCTGGGTCTATTATTCTAAGCTTTCGATGTTTTTCTTCTAACATGAGAAACTTTTCTATTTTCCTTTTCTTATTTCGCAATTGAGTTTTGCCACTATTGTAATGCTTGGAGACAAGACTTTGTTTTCGTTGGAGAATTTTTTTTTTAAATGTAAGAAATTGTCGTGTTTGTGAATACATTTTAATGTATAGCAGTAGTATTATATAAGATTGTCATGCCAATTATGAGCCAGTCTGCGAAAACCATCATGACTTGAACATTCTCAATACCTGGTAATTCAGTCAGTGATTAGTGGCACAAGCATAGAAAAGAAAGTTGATTTGTTACATTTTAAAGCTACCTCGCTGAACGAGATCAAAAGTCACTACCACATGAATAAGTGATGAGTAAATGATTACTGAAAATGAATTATGGATGAAATTATACCATGTTTATTTATGAATGAAACTTGGCAACATGTTGTGTAAGGTTTGACAACCGATTTAATCCAATTTGAGGGCATTGATTTTGGATACAGTATCCTTTTTAGCCCATCAGATCTCATCTTTGCACAAAATAAAAATTCAGGTATTCGCACAAAATTTTTAGGTTATGAACCCTTTTTAAGCATGAAGGTGATAAAAGTGCCATTATTTTTTAAATCATTTAAGGTTTGATAGTCCACACATCAATGAAACGAAAGCGTAGATAAATTGCTTTTCAACGTGTACAGAGAACAAAGAAGTTAAGCATTGCGATGCTCAGGGTGTCCAGGGAAGTGGGAAAGTTGGATTTCAGTAGCTTGTTGAAGGTCGGATAAGTCAGATTTTGGTGGGAGAAACTGCCTTATTGTAAGGTAATCAAAAATTGTGAAAATAGTTTATAATGATTCCCATAGGTCACCATTTCGTACTCGATGGGTACTCGCGAGTAGCGGTTTCGATATTTGCAATAATGAAATAGCTTTGTGATTTTGACTTTTGTGATCACTGGGCATAACTGTTTTCAGTTAAAATAAAAACTCGTTTTGTAACATTTGGAATGAAAATGGTAGGGTTTCAACTTGAAATAGAATTTATTTACAAAACAACTCTATTTCTAGAAGACAATAGTTCCTCTTACTTAATTCTTACTTTGGTTGGTCTGAACATTTATTTTATCCTGTAACTCAATACTTGCTCTCGCACAACATGACTGTTTTCCCAAACTGGCTCGCAAACATGTTTCGGACCAATTAAGCAACATTTACAGTAAAAGATGATACTTCTTCTTTCAGCGTGCACTTATTTATTTTCATATCTAGAAGCAGATCGCCCAGCCCTTTCTGCAAGTATGTTGAGACCAGCAAATGAAGAATCAAATGTGTCTTCGCCTTTCAACTTTTCTAATAAGGTAAATTTAATTTTTTTGTTTTTCTTTTTTCAAATATTGAAATCATATTCCCTTAAACCATTTATAGCTATTAAAATCAACATTATTTCAGCTTGTGGAGTATAAAGAAAAGCAAAAATACATCATTTTGTAGATTAAACCCAAGTCGGTCAAAACTACACCCCAGTTAATATTGATATCAATTTTTTCCTCATGTGATGCGAATCATATCTAGTCAGATCAGAGACAGATTGGGAGAAGACCATAGGGCCTACTTTGTTTATATCACAAGTCGGTGCATTTTATTATTCCCTTTCTAGAAAGCAGTGAATTCAGAACTGTCGTTTTAAAAAGATAACCGTAGAGATTATTGTAGTTTCCATGGGCCATTTCAAATCAAATCCCTTTTTCCTCCTCTTACCTTTAAATTTTTGTTACTCCTTTTGGCTGCTGATCAGGTTTTGCCCTTATTAGTAGCATTGACTTTCGATGACAAAGGAAATGGATGTCATCAACACTTACTCTTACTCTTTCCCATGACTGTCCAGTTATTAAGGGGATAACAATGCTGAAGAAGCAGCCAGTCTACATCAACTCTTACGGTCATCATTGGCTAATAATAGCTCTAAAGTCGATTCATTGGTCCATGTTTAAATATTATCTCTCCATGACCTCTGTAGTTTTTTTCCTTTCCTTCGATTTTTCCATGTCTTGCTGTGTGAGGGTTTAACAGTAATAACAAAGGTTATTTTGGTGGCGAGATTTAAAATCGGTTTCTTTGTTCTGTGTTTCAAGTAACGAGCAATTTTACTGCAAAGCTGGATGGGCCTCTCAAAATCAAAGCATAGATAGCAGTAAGTTTCATTTTGTTTACACTTATTGGAATTTAATTTCACTCATTGATTCTCGTTATTTTTGCCATATTGTATCTCCATTTTATACCATACTTAATTTGCTATTCAATAACTGCCTCTTTATGGATGATTATTGTGAAAAAAAATTCCAAGTTTTAAATTTTCATTCCTCTTTTCTCACCACAGATCGGCCGTCCTCCACCGTTGATGTATTCAGTCATAAATCCTCCCCCTCCTTCCCTTTGTACGAATGTGCCATCATCGACTGTCATGCCTGCTACATTGTCATCATCATTGCTATCTTCATCATCAATAACATCATCATCATCTGTGCCATCATTGGAGCCAAGTCTAAACAATCTTCATCTGTCGTACAACTCCATGCCATTCTCAGAAAAGCCTCAACTGGAAGCCTCTGTTGATCCACCTCAGGAAACTTGATGTTGACATTGTTTTCGGTTGTCACTGTTTTGGGTTTTTTTTTAACTCCTGTCAATTTCTTTTCCACATCTACAAAAGACTACCGTCTTGTTTTGGGTCGGGTTGGGTTTGGTTTTTTTGTGTGAAAATATTGAATTTAGAAGAGAAATAGATGTGTATGCAGGAGTGCATATGTGTGTGAGGATGCTGATGGGGGAAGAATGGATTTAAGTCAACACATTAGTGTTCAAGATGCATCTCATTGACAATTTTGCTTTTCAGTGCATGCTTGTGTCAGCTGCCGTGAGATAGTTTCATGAACATGATGTCTCTTGAGGATGGTTTTGATGCAAATGTAAGGGAGGGGGGTGTTTGATTTTATTTATTTTTTTGTGGCGGGGGGGGGGGAGGCAAGATGCTAGTGATTTCGATGGGACACTGGGTAAAGTTTAGCGGGTACACGAAGAGCAGGGAGAGGTGGTGCCGTGGCGTGACCGATCAGCGCACGGGGAGAAATTCCATAACCTGGAGCCAGTCAATGTAGGGACTTTCAAAAAAATTTCAAACTACTTCAAACTACAGATATCCCTTTCAAACATACCTCATTTGAAAGCACTCAGTGACACAGTGACAACAGTGAAAAAATTATCCTTCTATCTCTATTTTGAACAAAGTTATGAAGAAAAATGTGATGCGATATGGCCCTTATGCCGCTTTGTAATTTAATGAATCGAGAACATGGCAGAAAAATGGCGGCCGCCATAGGAGAAATACAACTTCCGGTTTTCATTATCATAATTTATTTGGTGAAAGAATGAGCCAGTCGGGAAGACTCGGAAGAGAGGCCCCCCTTTCACCGGTGTCATAGAAGACTTTACCGAGAAGATATTTTATCCTACCTTACATGGTTTTAAAGAGGAAAAAACGAACTTTTTGTTTTCTTTTGAATTGTTATTGTTTTCTGAATAGTTTAAAAGATATGATCAATTGAAAATGACCGTTTTTTACTCTTGTTACAGTTCGTTTATAAGGGAAAAAAATGGGGGAAAAAATACATGCACATACAGCTAGAGCCGGGAACTTTTAAACTGGGGTACAACTTTAAGTTTACACCGCACATAAAACTCTGATTCCTTAATCATTGGACTCATGGAGTTGTAAACAAACGAATTCATGGCTCAGAGTATGGCCCACCGCGGCGAAGCGCGCCACAGTCGATTTGTGAACAAGCCTACCTATAGCTACTTTTGATTTACCACTAGGGCACAGCAGACGTGAGGCAGAGGCTTACAAGTCAGCGCGGTTGATTTTCATCCAAATTTTGACCGAGTGCGTGTGATTACTCTACACGCAGTAAAATAAGGATGGGATTGATTGGGCTGCATTCGACGGACAAGTGTCATTATTCTTTCCTTCTCTTTCTGCACGTCAAGATTTGTTAACATGAACAGAAACAGAAGAGACCGTCACAGTCACAGGGACCGACCTGGTCGTGGACCAAGCCATGGGAGCTTCGGTGGAGGCATGGGTAAGCCACAGTAGCTAGCTTGAACAGCCATTTCCCTTCTCGCCCTAGTAGGGCCTTCCTTACAGTAGCCCAAGTCTATTTCTAAGGAAGGCTCTAACTTTGACTCTCTTTCTTTGCCTTTGCTTAAACTTTTTTTCGTTTGTTACCCCAGTCACCCAGGCGATCATTTGGATGTTATGCGTCATTTTGATTCGTGTTTATTGCGTAGAATGAGCGGGTTCGGGCCACCTTGGACCCTTAAGCTTTCAAAACTTCTATTTCACGTGATTCAGATTAGCCTAAAGTCTGGGGGAGTCTCCCAGCTATGGATGCTTAAAACAGACTTTACCTTGAATTGTTTTGTCTCACAATGAGCATACCGGTTGCTTCTGCAAGACACTCAAAACGCTTTATTACAAATGCTCACCCGCAGATGGCTTGCTAGGCGAAGGGCCATCGGGCGGCAACCCGCTGATGGGCGGTCCCGGCAACATGGCAGGCATACGGGAGTCACAGCTGGCCCTGGCCCAGTCCCTTCTCCACCAGCAGCAGTTGGTCAATGCCGGCCTGTCTGGTGGTGGTGGCGGCGAGTTTGGCAACCTCGGGGGACTGGCTGGCAACATGCACTTCCTTCAGCAACAACAGCAGATGCGAGGCATGGGCCTTGGGGGCGGTGGCGGAGGAGGGGGCATGCGGAACAACGACCGCAAGCGGATGGGAGGCCAGCTGAGGCGTGAGAGTGACAACAAGCACCGAAGGCGAGACTCTTGGGGGGTAAGTGTAGTAAGATTTTAGGGATTCCTTGTCGCTGAAACCATGAGAGAGTACCTGCCTGTTAGGGACTGGAGTGAATGATGTTTGGCACGCGACAAAAGGTGTGGAATTGTGTTTATCGTTTTTAAAAAAAGTGATTGCTGAGTTGTTGTTTTTCAATTATTTTTATGTTTAACTTAGGGATTGGGAGGGGTGATACAGCATCAAAGTCAGACTACACCACACCTCCCAAGATCAGACAAAGGGATGGGCTTGTCGGGGAGATAATGAGAGGGAAAACTTTCGTCTTTGAGAATGTATTTGGTTTCTAGATACCTGACCAAGTCAAGCTAAAGATTATCTACTTGCATTATTTTGATGAAAGAGTCTTTTGGTGGCAAAGTTATATTTTAGATTTACTATAGATCTAAAGGATGTCAAGCGAACGCTCATTTCATACCACATTTTGTACTAACAGATGACAAGAAATCGTTTCATACCACAGTTTGTACTAACAGATGACAAATCGTTTCATACCACAGTTTGTACTAACAGATGACAAATCGTTTCATACCACAGTTTGTACATTGTCTGTGCTGGCTCTGATAGGGAGTAGACTACAGTAGTGTCATAGATTTCTACACATTTCAGGCTTTTCCACATTTTGGAGTGATTGCCCATCTCTTGATACATTGTTCCTTGCCCTCGAACGAATGTCTCAGCAAGATGATCTGATCTTTCAGGCATGAGATGCTCATTGACAGCGTCATGAGTTTACAGCTGCATCTAATGGCATCAGTGTTGTAAGGCGTTGCGACAGCTTGTGTATGTCTTCTTTGTCTGTGAACATCAGTCAACCTTTTGAGTGACGCTAAGTGAAAGGGAGATTGAAATGAGAAGCCAGTTACGTGAGAGTTATTTGATGTCATCACTGTGAGGACTCAATCTTACCAAATCTTACCTTAATTGCAATCTTAACAATGATTAATGAAACAAAAGTAAACACAGTTCATTTTGTCTTCATTAATCTTCCTAAACTTTGTTTGTGGCTTTTCTTTTTATGGCAGATGTCTCATCTAAGAGCATTGCAATCGCCTAAATCCCATTTTCATCATACAGCTGTGACTCAGAGAGAAAACCCTTCTTTCTCCCTGAATTTTTATGTGACCTTTATATTCTGCTTTGAATTTATTATTTGTATTGTTTTCAAACCTTTCCTCTGACATCCTTTCACCGTTACCAGATTTTAAAATTATTTTCTTTCTTGAATCATGGACTTTTATATGATTACAAGAGAATAACTTTCATGAATGTCCTCTATTATATGGATGCAATTTATGAATTACATTACATCTCGCCTTATAATTTCTCCAACTTTGCTGCCTGTCATTTTTACAGCCTACACACTATCTTGCTTATGTCTGGTAGAGCCTCCCTTTCATCATTTTCATATTTATTTAATACCTTGTATGCATTTTGACTAAAGAGAAAATTTCATTGTCTTAAAATGACTTCTGAAAGAGCACAAGCCATTCAAACAGGAGGTGCCAGTCTTTTTTTGTTTTTTCTTTCTTTTTGTTTTATTGCACAGACTCTAGTAGCTATTCTTATTCACCCATGTCTTGTCATATCTCATTTAATTTTCATCTCTCTCTGTTCTTTGGAGATTCCTTTTTAAGCTCTATTTTTTTCGTTGTTCAACATAATACCAGATGTATTCGGATGGACACCGATTCCTTTGATACCATGAAGCGAAAGTACTCGGGATTGCTAATACTTGAAATTTCGATTCTTGCCCGGCACTAAGTACATCCATGGCAGTCACCTCAAGTGGGAAATAGTCAACAACCAGTGGAAATGCATAATGTACAACTTTCTGAAGTCACAGTGACCTAAAACAGTTGAAGAAATATGCACGTTAATTTTCATAAAATTACTTGAATGGGGTTTTAGACCTTTGGACATGTTTGGTTGCTTAGAGAACACCTTAAGAGATTTAATTATAGTTTTTTTTCCCCTCTTGTGTATGTGTGAAAGAATTGAGCTCTTTTTGCATGTATGTTTCGAAGTCAGAGAGATTAGGCTTGATGGGTTAGATACGGGGTTGGGGCCAGGGTCTTTAGAGGACGATGTGAGACTGGCAATGTTTGCATGGGGTTTGGGTTTTTTTTACACATCTTGTCATTTGTGTACGATGAGTTTTAAGGTTTTGTAACCACACTCAGTAGTGGGGTTTTAAAGGATAAAGTTGGTGATTATAGATTATTATGCTATGCCGTGTTTTGGTGTTAAAAGAAGAATAATTAAAGCGGTCAGTTCTGTTGAAATTAGAGGTAGAAGTTATGTGCTTACTCTTTAGTTGACATCTATTCAATTCACGCTGGATGTTTACAAAGTGGTTCTCCGGGCACATTGCAAACAAATGAATAGAGGAATTAACCCAGGCCTCATAGCACTCCTCGAAACTCCTCAAATCTCATATGAAAAAAAAAATCTCCTCAAAACTCCTCAAATCTCATAGAAATTCTCAGATTCTCCTCAAAACTCCTCAATTTTTTACAATTTCGTTGTAATAAAGTGAATTTTTCAATTCTACTTTTTTTTTTGTCTTTGTTATTCATTTTTTGTTTTTCCATCGTCGATAATATAGCTCTCAAGTTATTGTTTGTTTTTCACAGTTGCCCCCAGGGTTCCCGCGACCTTAAATTCAAGGAGTCCTTGAAAACTCCTTGGATTTTGCTTCAAGGAAAAATCTCCTTGAAAACTCCTTTTTAACATGTTAGCTTGAAATATTCTGCTTTTTGTCCCATTTTATGCTAGAAATTTGCCACGAGAGTGTTGAAAATCCTCCTCAAATTCTGTTATAATCTCCTCAAATACCTCCTCAAATCTCATAGAAATTTTTTCTGGGAAAGTGCTACGAGGCCTGTTATATATAATGATTACAAATCACCATGCACTGCAGCACATCTCGATCAAACAGTCTCAACTAAAAACTAGGATAATTCTGTTCATTTCAATTTCACGAAGGTGAAAAAAATCAATGCCACATCCATGCAAATACAGTCTGACTGTCTACTCCACTGCTACACTTCTTGTAATGCATCGCCTCGTTTTTACACCCTCTTAGCATCAAGCACATCAACTTTTCCACCTAAGATCATTCCATTTTCAAAATGGGGATGAATAATGAGCAAAAGTTAAATTTGAAGCTTTGAGAACAAATAGCAGTAGTAGCCAAAGGCAAAGCAAAAACAGACGGACACCCCTCTATTTAAGTAGTCTTGATTAAAGTAATTAGACCCAAAGACATGGCCATAACTCTACCTCACCCTCATTGCTACACCAATAGATCAAAATATACTTGAAAGTTTAAAGTTCAATGTACAAAGACATTGAGAATGAACAAGAGAAGGACTTTAAAATGGAAACAACTGATGATGACATACAATGCTCTAGATCTTGGCTACATTAAATATAATTTGACTAAGTTATGGTCATTTGGTCAAGTTGAAAATCATTGGGAAACAGAAAAGGCCTCGAAGGCCCTGAAATATCCCACAAACAAAATGAAAAAGGGTTAAAAAATAATGTTGCAAATATGGGGAGAAAATGTACAAGTCAAATTGAAAGTAAATGCTTGCAGAGGTAACATTTTTTTTTCATGTGTGAAAACTTCCAATTTGATAATCCAGTAATTCAACTCTTTCTTCTTATATAACAAGTTTGCTCATAATGTGCATTGAGAAATTGAAACCTACTAATTGTATGGATTTCAGATTTGCATATTTCTGTTCTCTCAAATTTTTATAACAAGTCAAAGATAGCCATTTTCGCATTAACTACCAATTCTTTGTGATCCTAAATTTCACTGTTTAATGTTTTGTTTAATTTCAGAGTTGTAAAGACAAAAAGGGATGCCTATATTAAACGGCTCAATGGTATTTATGAGACGAATTTAGACAAGGTAAGAATCTTTGTGGCTCTTAGACATTTCTATAATAACTATCTATTTCAGTTCACTTGCAATGGAGCACTTAATTGAAGTCTGTTTCTATTATTTTACAGGTTAAAAAGCATTCAAAATAAAACTCATGATAAAAAAAAAAGGGATGGGATGGTTTGGCGTTGAAATTTTATCATTTTTATTTTGTTACTTTATTACCATTTTTATGTACGGTGCTTATGATATATGTATTTGAATTCAGAATAGATCTACATGTGAAACACATGACATGAGATTGTCTTATAAATGTGGTTTTGAAGCCCCTTTTTATAAAAAAAACAACAACAAAACATGTGAAATTTACTCTATTTTTCCTCTCATTTTTCAAAAAAATTCTAATAAAAGGAGAACAAGATGGCATATAAGGCATCAAAACAGTGGAAAAATCTTCTATTTGAATGCTAGTATTGCTACAGAATAACGTTCATGAAGCGATCTGAAAATTGATTGTCAAGCGGTGGCAAAAACAGCCATGATGAATTGCCAACTAGAAGAAAAGGAAACACAATCTCCATGTTCCATAAAGTGCATAATAAATGAATTGTTGTAGTCAAACTCCCTGATAACATCAAACTGATACAACACAAAGCACTAGGGGACACAAGAATTTAAATTGAACTAGTAACACCAACAACAAGAACAAACACCCACCTTCCCTCTTTTTTCGCCTTGGTCGTTAGCTTCTGAAACAAACTGCCATTTTCTGCCGCAGACACAGAATTCTATGGCAAATTCAAGAGGATTGTATACAATTGCATCCCTCAAGCGTGAATGTTTGTTCAGTTTAGATCAATATTCTCACAACATGGGGGTCACTACATAATGGAGAAGAAGAAGGAGAAGAAGGAAAAGGAGGAAAAGAAGAGGAGAAGATGAAGAAGGAGAAGAGGAAGGAGTGGAAGGAGGAGAAGAAGAAGAAGGAAGAGAAAGAGGAGGAGAAAAAGATTTTCAGTAAGTAATTCCACGAGTTTCCAGATCTCACTTCACTGCATGTTGCCTTGCAGGCCAAGATCGAGAGAATTGCAGGCCACGCATCCTTCACAGAGGACAAGTGTGTGGAGGTCAACGGCCAGAAGTACGCAGCCGACCACATCCTGATTGCCACAGGAGGCCGGCCCGTCGTGCCAAGCATTCCAGGTCAGGCTTCGGGTCTTGCTCTCCTCATTTGAAGTTCGAAAACTCAAACTTGACACGCTGTCTTGATGGTTTCAAGCACAAGGAGGCTAGTTTTTCAATGACATTTTAAAAAAAATCGCAAATATCCAAAGAAAGGACTTATTCTATGTTATGTTAAAGAAGCCAGTAGAGTAAAGTAATGTGACCATTTATATAGTGCCCACTGCCGGTATTGCCTTAGCCTGTTAGGCGCGATACAATTTTGTAGACAAAGAGATGGCTGTCTTTAACGGCCTTGTACTCATTACACCTCAGTTGTGTGAAACACTTGGAGTTATTTACCTTGCTCAAGGAAAATACACGGTGGTCGCGGACGAGACTTGAACCTGGTACCTCCTGGTCAGTAGTCCGACGCTCTAACCACTCAGCCACCGAGCCAGCCAAGTCGATGGTTTAGCTTTCTTCACTAGGAAGATTTGTGCTTCTCTTGCAGTCATCATTGTCCATTGTAAAAGTGGCCAGCCACCGAGCCAGCCAAGTCGATGGTTTAGGTTTCTTCACTAGGAAGATTTGTGCTTCTCTTGCAGTCATTAATGTCCATTGTAAAAGTGGCAATTAAGCAAGGGGCCTCACAAGCTTGCGTGATGTAGAAGGAGTCTTTGTTGAAATGGAAGCATTACTGTTGCGTTACATTGCAGTCTTGTCTGCTTTGCAATGTTGGGCCTCGGACATCATGTTTGTTGAGATTTTCTGCATCTCCGATAAAATGTTACAAGCCAAGTTCAGTCATTTGATTTGCGTGAAGAATTATGGGTTGTTTCTCTCATTTTTTCCCCTTATTTATGCGAAAGAGCAGAGCTAGAGAAGGAAGGGGTAATGAAGGATATAAGATATTATTTCTATTTTAGCGCCAAATATGTAAAATATTGCTAAATAGGAGAAGTTTATTTTGGATTTCTAATTTTTTTCTTGCCAACGTTTTAAACAAAAATGAATGTTTTAGAACTCCCTGAGGATGATTATATAACAGATATGAGAGTTTTATTATAACTGATCTTTTAAGTATGTTTCATCCCCACCAATTGTATTTTTGTTTCAATTTTTGTTTCAGGTGCTGAACATGGAATGACTAGTGACGGATTTTTCGAAATTGAGACGCTGCCCAAGTAAGAAGCTTTTTCTGATTTCAGTTGGGCTTTATTATTGAACAAAGTGCTGGTACTAGTATATTCTTATCCCTTCGTATATTCTTATATCATTATATTATTCACTGTTTTAGATGCGTTTTTTTAAGACTTTCAACTTATCTGTGCATGATACCTTTGATTTGTACTATTTTTAACTTCTGAAAAGAAATTTCCTGAAAGGGAGGAGTAAAGATTATTATTATTATTATTATTATTATTATTATTATTATTATTATTATTATTATTATTATTATTATTATTATTAT
>JAUEKT010227489.1:0-13416 GCA_031762655.1 Doris verrucosa
TACTACTACTACTACTACTACTACTACTACTACTACTACTACTACTACTACTACTACTACTACTACTACTATTATTAAGCTATCGCTCAAACGCAACTCGAACGCAACTCAAACGTCTTTGTGCCCCAACTTGATGAATTAGAAGATTCATTTGCTTATTTAGGGGACACATGAAATTTTGTTAAGTTAAGCCATTTGTGGGATGTCCCTTCGATCATAATTAATATGCTATTACTTACGTCGGAATAGTAGTCGTATTGGGCACGAGAGAGAAGTATACCTCGGTCAGCACGGCCACTTTGGGGCATTGAAGATGAAGTTGAAGGGGGAGGGGAAGAAGGGGGAGGTGGCAAGCATGTTGCTGACGTCATAGGGGGTTCCACGGTGCCACATCCACCGTATCGCTCTTCCACGTAACCGTCACTAGAGTCACAAATTGAGATTTTCGATTCTAGTCCGTTTTCCAACAAATTCTTGCACTCCAACACGATCTCCCCAAGACTTAATAATTCGGAAGCTGACTCTATTGAAGAAGCAATGGTATCGTTTGCATTAACATCGCTTGAATTTATGACGAATGATACATTATTTAAATTGTTCGTTGAAACCACTTGACACAGAAACTGTCTTGCTGTGCGATTGATTTCACCAAAATTGAAAATGTCGTTGTCAAAATCTTCGTAATGAGTAAATGACCATGGTTGGATGTCTTGATTGTTGACCCCGCTGTTGTTGCCTGGAGTTCTGCTGCGGATATCCTCACTGGTACCAACTTCTCTCTGAAGCGACAAATCAAGGACGGCCTCACATATTTGTCTAACCAGATGAATTGTCTCATTATTCACGTCGTCAGACATTGCGCCTCCGACGGCCACACAGATCAACAGCAGCCAAAGCATTTTCTGATGAATAAACAATAGACACCTAAATAAATGAATGAATAAACACAAACGACCTAAAATAAGTACATTCCCAGTTTCATAACAGCACTGCTTTTTGGCTTTCTTAGATTTCAAAGCAAAACCCCAGACATACATGAAATTGAATATTATCTTAACGAGAAACATGCGAAACTTCTACATGTATTATATAATTATTACAGTAACCTTGCTGTTATATTCATTTTATCGACGCAAAGGCATACAGATTTCAAATAATACTGACAGTGAAGATATGAGTTAAGATAACCAATGTTTCTAAATATGCAGTAATGAAAATAGAGGGTGAAATTAAGCTAAAATAATAAAAGTTAAATCCTTTTGGACAAAAATCAACAAAACAAAACAAAACAAAATACATTGTAACACTAAAATCAGTTGAACGGATTTATGGTACAAAAAATCTTTACAATCAATTCAACTTTGCAAGACTCATTTTTTCTGGTCCATTTAGCGACCATTTAATTACAATACATCAACAGGTAGTTTTTTTGTCTTTAGAACATTCTAGCCCTTAATGCTTATTTAATAATTCTTGTTTTCAAATTAAAGAATAAAATATAAACATAGCATTGCAATTTTGATGAAATTACAGTGCACTCCATCCCCTCTCCCACTCCCTTTACCAACACTACCTGCCCAATGATACAGTTTAGCCATGACCAACATTTTTTTAAAATCCAACAAAAAACAAACCAAAATAAAAACCAAAGGGTACAGATTATTTATTTTGGAAGCAAGGCTATTATTAATGGTCTCAGCGAATTTGGGTATGGTATAAAGAAAATTCACGTATCGAACAAGAGTTATGTTAATGCATCAATCTGTATTTTAAAACATACTAGATCCTACCTTTATGAACTTGTCATTCCTCGCGATGGAAACACACTTAACACACCGTTGCCAGCATTTGGATGTGAAAGGTTTACGACATATTATAAGCTTTATATAGATCTAGACTAGCGAGAGGTAAACTTTAACACCCCACACGCGTCATCAAGCGATGCTTAGCGATGTGACGGTAGCAAAGCAGTACTCCTCCTGCAATCCTACAATCCTTGTTTTCCAGACCTCGGCATTAGATGTTAAGGCCTATTTTGGTTGCTCGAAAACCGGAGCGTTAAAAATAGTCACCAATCAGATCGATGTGATACGCGTAGCGTTACTAAAATAATATGAGAATCGCTATACGCCTACAAGTAGACTCGACGGATTTACCTGCGCAGGCCGACCCGACCCACTGGTTTGTGCGAGTAGAAAAGGTGTGAATGGGAGTCTTCAAGCAAATATTATGACAACTTTTCTTCCTTTCTACCTGCACAAACCAGTGGATCGACCTGTGCAAGTAAATACGTCGAGTTTACTTGCAGCTGTGTAGCGACTCTAAAAAGAAGACTTGCACGACTTCTATAATGATCACAGAAAATTTATCTTGCCTTCTTGCAAAGATTTATTTTTCTTTTCATTTATATTGGTTTTGTTTACACTTCCTGGTGTTGCTATCGTTTTTATTTTTGATGCTTTTTGTTGTTACTGTAGTTACAACCGCGACTTTGGATGGATGAATGAGTGGATTTGTTGAAGGGGCTGTGAAAAAGCCAGGAACAATTGTGATAGACCAATACATATGTATTGTGAGTTGTTATAATAGTATACGGTAAACTCATTAATAACTTTCTCATTCACGCTCATCTGAAAGAATAGTAAAGGTCATACATGACGAGTGGAAGGAGGATGTTATTTCTCGAAATATGTAAAAATAAAATTAAATAAAATAAAATAAAGAAAAAATAAAAAAAATATTCAATATCAAGTAAATCAGAATAGAAAGTGATATCCCTACAAAGCATCACATGCATGCAGAAGGACAACCTCTCATCAAACACACCGTCGCCCATCTCATGAAAGGGCGTATGGGTCAATTTTGCGTTTTTGAATTTTCACTACTTCCTGAAAGCTGAGATTCATATCTACAACCTCACAAAATGACGTAACGTGGAAAGACAATCAATGGGAGCTTACGACAGAGAGTCTTCAGAAGAATAGAACCCCCGTTAATCAAGGGTTTCGGCCCTTGCCTTTCCTGGCACGCTAAACCCACCAATTCGCCGGATGACGTCAGCCAGCATTACTTCCCCTGTGACGTTAGCAGACAGCAGACGGCTGCAGCGTGAACGCCCATCGCCGATTTTCATGGTTTTAAAGAAGGAAATAGCATTGTCACAGGCTCCATCCGGTTGCCGGCGGCTGTACGTACCCTAACCCTGCTGTTCCGACTTAAATAGCTTACTAATGAATGCGGGCTTCTGAAACTGATGTGACTTTGCGAGAAGCATGTCATGGGATCTCTTAGTTACATGATTACGCATCTCTTAGTGACAAGGGAGTCATTTACATTGCCAAGCATTGAATTATAGACCAAAGTTACCAAAGCATCGGATTTCAAGCCAGCACAAATGGTATAAAGTAAAGCTTGTAGGCATCTTTATAGCAAAGTTGAGTCATTCATAATGTAAGTAAAAATAATTACCTTTTTAAATTATATTGACGCTGTACGTCAAATTTTCTGACCGGCACCACTAGATTTAAATAGGAGAAGCAACGATCAGAGTGGGACAGCTTGAAGGGCGAGAACACAGAGGCCACCGAATTAATTTCAGTGTATCGGCGACAAAATTGGTGAGTAAGAATTACAACTTCATTGCTATAAAATAAGGTGCGACCGCTTCCGCAGATCGATGCAGAGAGTAGGCCGTGTACATAAACTCAGGCACGGGTTATAATATAGTTACATCCCTGCAACTTACGGCGCATAGAGGTTAGGTGACAGAAATCAGTGGCCTCTGTGTTCTCAGGCTTACATCCAAAAATTTTAATATCTGAGGACTACACTGCTGTGTTAGCGACAGCATAACAATAATCCATGAAAAAATTACCAAACATGTACATCATTCAAAATGAAAACGTTTACAGTAAGTTTCATATACAGTCACAAATGTTTTGAACAATAAATTAGATTCGATGCGCATAATGAGTAAAGCCTTAAATCTAGATATGATACAAGATAACGATGCTGAATTTGGACCTTGATGACCTACAATTTTGAATTCATTGGACATTAAACACGTCTGTGCTGCATAGAGTTTGAGAGTACTTATGGGGATTATCGGTGGCGCCGATTTTGAAAACAGCATCCATTTCTATAATACTATATCTGGTCAAGTTATCGCAAACACTCTATTTTGGTGGGTTTCAGTTCCAAATGATTATAATATATTTTTATTAATCTAAACATTTAGTTTATATTATTTTATAATATATGTGAATAATACAATTGAACATTTTAAATATAATTTCACATCAAAATAGCGAAAAAGCTCTTATTCTAACATTTTAGTACATAATCGTGTCTGACATATGCAATAAAACAGGAAGAATTGTTTTCTATCAAGACCTTGTCGCATGCTTTCTGTTGTAGGATTGTCTCTTTATTGCGGTTCAATAGTGGTATACTTTTATTTTGTATTCCATTCACATTGTCTGGCACATGTCTTCTGGGATGTTGATGTATAAACGAAAATATTTACCTAAGTTGCATCTCCAAGATTCCACGAATTCCATTGTACCAAATGCCTCAAGACCAAGTGCACAGATGTTCACCTTGCATTAACTCCTTTCAAGTATTTTAACACTGTTTTAACAAAGTCTTTGTAGTTCGTAGCTTTTTGTTCTTTCTATAGGCATGAATAGAGACCCAGGAGGAGTGTTGTCCTAGTCATTTATATTAAAACATATGTATCCGTTGACTAAAGATACCCTTCTCCATCCCGAGAGGTGGTTATGAATGAACATGATTGAATAGTGACCTTTGTAATTTTTGGGCTTGGTGTGTTTGTTTATTCGGTTTTTGTTCTTTGCTTTGTTTCGCTTGGTTTGTTTTGCTGGATTATTGTTGTTGTTTTGCTTTTGTTTGTTGTTGTTGGGTGGGGGTTGTTGTTGTTTTTGTGGGGGTTTTTTTTTGGGGGGGGGGGGGTTACCTTTTGCGACCACATCATCCTCCCTCAGGCTTATAAATATTCGAAATAAATGTCTTTCTCATTATTCTCCTGCACTAGATAACACCCAGACTAGTTTTGCGACATCGTTCGGAACAGTCAAAACAACGTTCTAAATAACCTACCAAAATGTTGTATGTTCTTTTTTAAGTTTATCCTCAGGCATCTATCCGTTGTATTACGCAATACAACTACATCTATACAAATTTCTATAACAGGTCCGTCTAAAATCATCCAATATTATAAGAAATACAGGAAACAACGTTAGAAAGGCAATGCACAGAAACCAGCAGACGGCCTTTCCAGATGTGAGCCGTCAAAACAGCCTGGGGAAACGGTAGATGCCTGACTTTCTATCGCACTGCCACCCACGACTGGCATCTTTACGGAGTGAGGCTGCAACGCTGCTTTAGACCCCCCTCAACTTTTTCGTCGGCGTTCTTCAAAGCGTTGAACTCTGGTGCCCCCAAGATACTGCTGATAGCAGCCAAACTAAATCTCCTTTGAAATCATACATTGCTAGCATTTACACACATTAGAGAGTGATGGAAAAAATATCAAAAGATAATGATTGAGTACGCGAGTTTTGCGTTCTCAAAGGTGACAGAAGATTTAAATTTCCTTTTCACATAGTTGTTGCAATATTATTATAAGGGATTTCGTAAAGTTCTTCATGTTTGATGATGTTTTATTCTCAAAACAATAATATATGTTTTAACCTAATGAATTAACTCACCATTGTGAGTCTGAAGTTTCGCAGAATTAGTTTTATTCAACGCAGATGTTGACAGACCCAATCTATAATACATTCCGTACAGATAATGCATCTCAATTTTTCAAAAGACATATTTATTCACACATAGTTTATCCTGATTCCAACAATGCCCTCACATTCTACGAAATAAGTGTAACTCCCATTTAGATAACAACAATTTGACAATGCTGTTAAAGCAAAGTATAAATATGTATTCCATGAAACAAGTATGATTCCCATCTGGATACTAAGATTATGACAAAGGCGTTTAAGAAAAACACAAACAGGTGTTCTACGAAACACGTATAATTCCCATTTAGATACCAAAAATATGACAAAGCTATTAAAGTAAAGCATAAATAATTTTTCTACGAAACAAGTATAATGCCCATGTATATACCAAGAATACGACAAAGCTGATAAAGTAAAGCATAAACAAAACACTGTTGCACAATGATTGCATGAAAATAGTAATATCGTACCGATCTAGTGGCTTTGTCATCGGGAAAAGGGGACTTGGTACGTCTACGGTTTGAACGACTGTCTGCAGCGTGAGTCTGTGAGTTGCAAAGGTTTCAGTTAGTTGGCGCCTGTCGTCTTTGCTTTGTTGCGTATTTGTTCTTCTTTCTTTATATTTGTTTTTGGGATTTGTCCGTCGTCGGGTTTTTTTTCTTTTTCTTTTTGTCTATTCTATTGCGATATATCAAATATACAATACAAGTTCTCTTCTTCCCCTCTCATCCGGGCTTGATCCAGGCAGTCCTAATGAACACATGCTACGTAGACAGGAAACAATGAAAAAGATTACTCTGTGTATACAGATCGAGAGTATTGCTTGGGAATCAAAAGAAGCCAAATGGCCTTGTCGGCGAAAAAATGCGTGCAGACAGTTATTTTCTGATTATCATCTATTTCTTTTTAATCATTCAAGACAATGTCTCTTTACTACATGTATTATTGTTAACGTTTCCTGGGTTGTTGTTGTTGTTGTTGTTGTTGTTGTTTTTGTTATCTTCACTCTTCGTTATATTCAGTCGACAGCTCTCACTGCATCAATTTTCTCGGAGCAAAATACAAATAACGACAAACATTCAGTATTCCAAAATCGTGTTTTAAATCTCATATTATACGTTTTAGCTCCAGTTAGACTGCAGGATCATCGAAAAGAAAAAAAGGGGCAAAGCAGGTGACTGAAAGCCAATAATTAAAGTGACTCTAAATTACACAGTGGCATGTGCATTGATCAAGAACTAGGCCGGAATTTGAGAACTAAATTTGGAAAGAAGCAATGTTATTTTCTAATTTGATCAACTATCCACAGCCATGCCAAACGGCCGGAGAAAGGACGGTAACACTAACAAGCTTATTCTGCCAGGGATTTTAATCTAAGTCATGTTTACAAAGCAATACTTAAAAACGTTTCTGTAAATCGTGTAAAATACAATTTTATACCGTAATCCACAGTCTAAGCGTTCAAACACCCGAAAAAACGACATTGAGATTATTTACCGTTACAAGAACCAACCTCCAGGCAGAACGGTTACCAGGTATGATAGTATGTACGCTTAGTCCATGGTGCATCGCGCCTCCACCCTTTTTTGATAACGGTCATGGGGGCGCAATCAATAAAACAATAAAAACAACAAATTCAATATAGTATAATAATATCTTACTGAAAGAAACAGTTTTTCAAACTTCACACCACTCTTCAGCCAACTAAGTAGTTATCTCAAGTTTATTTCGATTTAGATTCATATACAGATATCTGATAATAACATAACAACTTAACCTTATTGGAGGGATGCATAATATATGCATTTAACAATGGTTAAATAGAACGTATAAACAGCTGAATTATTTGAGAAGATTCTCAAAAGGCACGTGATCAAAAACATAAATATCATAAAAATGATTAAATACGTGTTTGCATATTATATACAAGGAGTGACCCTCATAGTCTGGTGGAATACGAATGGTAATGAATTGATTAACTAAGTTCAGCTATTTAGTACTTTGCATTGTTTATGTCTTTTGAAAGACATATTATTATGCATAACATTTTAGCATATTCAAACGTTATCTAGATTGTAAAGCATACAACAATCAACACTGCATTATAACAGAATTATGAGAAATGAAATATAAGGCAGCAGAGAATGTTGATTTGTCAAAGGCTGCATTACAGGTAGGCAAATAACATTCATGATATTTTATCAGGGTGTCAGGATTATTTGTTGGTTCCAACCCCTTGAAAAAACTATAGAACTCTAAGTCCTGCTCTTGGAAGTATTGAATTATTATTTTTTTCGGGAACGGTCACCCTTCCCAACACATTCCATTTGGTCTGTGCAGTGTCTTTTGACTCAACATTTCCTTGTCATAATCCACATTGAAATAAAATGTGCAATGACTTATAAGGCAAGCTTTTCTTGCAAACTATGCCGCTGTATCAAATTTAATTCACGGAACTATTTATGAAGAAAAATGAAAATTGTATTTAATTGAGGTTGAGATTCTTAAAATCGAACACTCATGCAGTAAACGTAAATCTTGAATTGTCTTATGCTCGTTACATATCCTAGGATCAACTAAGCTAAGGCCTTGGGAGATGAAAACGCTTATTTTGCATTTCGGAAACATCGGAAAACGCCATGGAAATTCAAAGCTGGAACCAAGAAAAACGAGAAAACGAATTGTATCTTGTCCGTGAGGCTTTGATTTGGATATGTTAAAAGTCTGGAAACTGTCTATGTCTTGCAAAGAAAGAGGCTTACTCCTCACTGTCATTATTTTCTCCCGAACCTTCCATCAAATCTGAATCGTCCTCTACATCCGGCATATCGTCAATGTACATCGGGGTCTCAATTGTAACTTCATCTTTGAACGCATGGTCACTTGTTTCAGGATATGCCCCATCGGTTGTCTTTGATATCAACTCTTTGGGTAAACTCATGGACTTTTCCATAGAGGAACGCCCTTTATGGATTCTAGACAACCCTGTATCCTTATGCGAAGAGGGCATGTCTTGAGGCATAGAGGGATTCTTCGTAGGCTGTGGGGAAACACGGTTTGATCTTTGAATGGATTGGCTCGTCCCTACTGATGTGAACCTGTCCATTTTTTCCGATGTGGAAGCCGTATTCTGCTCATTAGACATGTTTTCGTCGTTAGAATTGAATGCACGTGTTTGCATAGAATCACTAGCTTCCGGTTTTGGCTGAACAAAAGGTGTCGGGGTGGAAGTTAGGTGTAATTCCTTTGGTGGCTGACTCTGTTTTAATGATGCCGAAGGAGACGGGGTTCGTGAGGTCGATTTGTAATGTCCTCCTTTCTCATGGTATTTTCCGTGAGGGTATTGTGTAGAACGCGAATCATTCGATGAAACGGTGGAATTTCTTGCTGGAATACCAGGTGGGTGTGATTTAGAGGCCTCTATTGACGAAATGTTGTGTTTCACTTCATGAGGGACTAAGCCAGGTCTTCTACTACTTTTTTCAGATTTCTGAGAAGAGGAATTTGAAATCTCATGTTGCCTCAAAGCCTCTGTTGTTTCAGAATAATCCGATTTGTTCGTTTCCACACTGTTGTCAAGCATACTGGACATAGACATTTGGAGCAAATCAGGGGACTGTGTTGAATTCTTAGGGGCTGTCGGTCTCGTTGCCAAGGCCCCTATTGTAGACGATCTGTTTACCGCTGTTGGTGATGATAGATTCTCTGCTGGAGAGTCTGTGAAGGATGGTTCATCTGTTGATGAATTAGGCGCGGAAAACTGTGATGTTTTTAGCGAGGGCGGGTTAATAGCTGAAGTTGTTGACGTGTGTGGTCTTTTTGAAGATGGTATATGCGAATTAATTGTTGAAAACGCGGGTGGTTTTAAGTTTGAGTTAGCGGGTGGCTCATGCGTTGTAATGACAGGTCTATGTCGTTTATGAGTTGACGTTTGAGGTACCTGCGAATTCTCTTGCAATCGTCTTTTTCTTTGACTTTGAATTCTGTTCCTCCTGACATTGGGATTTTCATTGCTGCTCTTGGTTATATTACGAGTTGACGTTGTACTAGATTGTGAGATTTGTTTCCGACTTGAGTTTTCGGGATTTCGCACCTGACTCAATGGGGTTGGTTTTACTGTCTTTGATAAAGAGGGTCTTTTTACATTTCGCACTGTAGTAGATCTCGATGAAGATGGCCTTGGGCGAAATCTGGACCTGCGCGAGGTTGATCGAGGGCTGGACCTGGTACGCGACCACGATCGGGATGCTGTGTAATCGATGTATTTCAAATGTTTCCGGTGATGACGTCTGTCTTCTCCATTTTCAAACAGGTACGCCGGCAAACTGTGCTTGTCTGACAGGGGGCAGTAGCCTCTCTTCACGTCAAACGTGCCGGAAACGCATTCAGGTGAATAGCAAAGCCCCCTCTTGATGCATCTGTAGAAAGGCAAGAAAGCCACATTTGTGAGAAATGTGTATTTTTTTCATTTTAAAAGCGTTAGGTTATTTTTCGTACAAAAAAAGTAAAAGATCATGGATCTGCTTTAAGTTTAAATATGCATTAAGAGTGATTGTGCATTGTAAGAGAATGATAGACAAGAGGACAGGAGTAAAACAAAGTGTTATGTTGGCACATAAACAATGTTCAGGAGATGATATACATCTCTACGGTGTTGTTGTTTTTTTACTTTTTCGCAAGAAGAAATAGGCAGTGATTGGCAGATACAATCACCAAATGGAGAGCTAAAATATCTTTACCTGTACCTTGGCCTAAATCGACAATATAGCATAATAAAACTCGCAACGCTATGAAAAGTGACGGCTCAAGTGAGTCAATGATTTAATTGATTTGTTGAAAGCTCTTTTATATGATTATAGAGATCCAACATCACTTGGGGTTAACTTTGATATTGACATACATAATTGCAGGTCGAAGATGTGTTGCCTAGATCAGACTAGATCCACATCTAGACCTACTTTCATTCTATTTATTATCTAGTTTTAACACTTGAGGCTGACCTCATATATGTGTATGTGTTTGTGTGTGCATGTGTGCGTGTGCGTGTGCGCGTGCGTATGCGTGTGCGTATGTGTGTGTGCGTGTGTGTGTGTGTGTGTGAAGCCAAATATATCAGCAAAATGATAATTTAATTCCATACACTATACCCAAAATATAAAATCTCTGTTATGTAATAAACCACCTGAGACACAAGACCGATGAATGATAGTTTTAGCCGCATTCAGTCACCCACAAAGGCATAATTTATTCCTCGTTACATTCCATTAGACGAACTTGGAACCACTGGTGTAACTTATGATTATAAACAAAGAGATGATGGATTGATAGTCCATATGCTTGTAAAAGTGCTAACTCACTGACTGTACATCGTTTATCCCCAAGCAGACCATTTCATTCCAAAGTCCGTAACTCCCAGAGCAGCCTGTTAGGTACTTCTGCTACTATGGATTCTGACAAAAGCGTTTTCCCCTATCGCTGGATACTGAATTACACATGAGTGCGGTAAAGCAATCGCAGTTATTTTCTTGCTCAAAGAAAATACACGGAGTTCGAACCTGGTACCACTCGGCCTGCAATCTGAGTTTCTAATGATACCGACGTTCCTTTGTCCCTGCTGCCTCACGCAGTCTCCGCAAAAATTCGAAGACCTAAAACATGTTTTTAGAAGAAACTGAATTATGTTGCATTATTTGCATGTCTTTTATTTGCTTTTTCGACGATATGTATTACATATTCTACAATTTAGGAATCTAAAATAATTGCTAAATGCTGTATGAAGATATGTATATTATTAATATGTGTATCATTGTTCCATTCTTCTTCTCCTCCTCCTCCTCATCATCATCATCATCATCATCATCATCATCATCATCATCAATGACCTTCCAGGATGGAAGGTGATTGATTATTTTCATGGTCATCCTCTCCTTTAAAATCCCGTGGATTTAAGCAAATTGACCATTTCGCCATGCTCTTGTTCATCTTTCTGAAAGTGTGTCCCATCCAAGGAGCTTAAAGAAATGTAGCTACCAATAGGGTCAAGTGACCATGAACATTTGAATGCTGCCATATTGGGGTCAAGACAAGGAGCTTACAAGACATGGAAGCACAACTAGGATCATGTGACCTTGGAAGTTTGAACCCCTCTCTCCCTGGCCAAGGAGCTTGTCTTGTAAGCTCATTGCTTTGCCATCAGTATGTCTTATAATATCCTTGTTTTGTTACCAGTATGTCTTGTCAGCTCCTTATTTTCCCTCAGCATGTCTTGTAATTTCCTTGTTTTGTCCCAAGTATGGAAGCCATGTTACCTTACATACTTTCTTAGCCTGCTCAGAGAGTAAGTTGTCTTTCCATGCCTTGAAAGCCTCTTGGTCCCATCCCACGGTATCTTCATTCCCCAGCTGAGTGTCGTCTTCTGTCACCTTCGAGTCCCTTCCCACGCACCCCTCCCTGCCCCCATACTCCTTTGCTTGGCATGTTGTCTTTAGGATGCCTTGTTCTTTCGAAGCGATGAATGTATTTTAAGACCATAAAACGATGACTTGGTGGTAAGAGCGTAGGGTTGATGACTTAATGGTACCCGGTTCGAATCTAATCAGCACATGTGGATGTAGTTATCTCTCATCAAGAGAATAACTCCATTTGCTGCATTCCCCTTCTGGTGTAGATGGGTACTTAGTTATAGGCAGAGAGGAGAAAAAAAAAAACCCTGACAGATTGCAAGCATGATGCCCCTCACAGGCTGTCCTATTGTAGGCTCCCCAAGGAGTCGAGATACCATTAGGATTGAAATGGCTTGCTGAGCATTGGAGATAAATTATGCCCGGTCTGTGAGCCTGCAAATGTGTGTACTGACTATAAATACACCCTTATATATATTTTCAAAGCGATTTCTAAAATGCTTCTTTTGTTCTTGCCACAACCCCCCCCCCCCCCCCAAGGTTTGATAAGTACAGTAAATTTCCTTCTAGGCCTTGACAGACCCAAAGAGCCGGAGCTTATTCTGATTTATGGAGCGTTAAGCGGAACAGATGATACAATATCACCTCCTGGACATGACGCTAGTCTATCGCATGTTTTACTCCCCGGCTCCTGTTGGTACTCATTGCTACTGAGTCGAGTGAAGCAATTGGAGTAAATTTTCTTGCTCAAGGAAAATACAGGATGGTCGTGGATGGAATTCGAACCCCGTACCTTTCGGTCAGCAGTGCGACGTCCAAACCACTCGGCCACCGTTTCTCCATCAATGTCAACGTATAATCATCGCTTACAAAATGGAGTACAATTCCAATCAAAAGGCTCCTCAGCATTTCTTGCTCTCCGAATTTCTACCGATTGGTTCAATTTCATTGCCTCTTCATTGCATTTTCGGTTGCTTTTTTCACTTAAATCTTTCCTTAGACAGGTCCCCCATGTCTTGACGAATATAATAACGTAAACCCCTCTTCGATTCGCCCTCGCAAATTTCCTGTTTGTATCCTCCTGTCACCTCCCCATCCTTAATAAAAGCACAATCATCATTATAAGCACAATCATCCCCACCACCACAACCATCATCATTATCATCATCATCATGTGTGATCATCATTATCATCATCATCATCATCATCATCATCATCATCATCATCATCATCATCATCATCATCATCATCATCAT
>JAUEKT010228599.1:0-13414 GCA_031762655.1 Doris verrucosa
ACTAAATATAAAATCACACCCCCCCCCCCCCCCCCCAAAAAAAAAAGAAACAAAAAGAAAGATATATGCTTGAGTTTGACTGTGAAAGACATGAAAAAAAGAGGTCATCTTGCAAAGATATCATGTTCAAAATTTCAAAGAGCCTAGCTCATGAAAGCGAGTGTCCTGGTAAAAAAAATCAGAAATGCTTGGACTGTAAAAGTCTGATATCCAGAGTTGAGATAAACGATTCAGCGAGAAAGGAGGGATAGAGTAGACTGTGAAGATGATTTGTTGTATATTAAGAACATAAAAATAGAGGACCTTGCAAGATTTCCAAGAAGCAATTATGGCACATATTATTTGAACAATGAAAGAAATATTGATATGAATTTAAAAACGATTCCCTCGTAGAGGAATGTGAAAGAGATGGGTTTAAAATTCCACACACATTTTTTAAATTATGCATTGTCTTTCTACATCAAATTTTTGTTGATACAAGTACTTTTGATGTGTTCCTGGTATATCGGTGCCCATACCTCAGGCAAAACTTTCTTCAGGGATTTTTGAGTTTGGTTTGTTTTTGGGGGGGGGGTGCACTACCCTTTGTCGTGAAATCAAGTTGCAATCAACCTTGGAAAAACAAACAAACCAAATGCTCTGTACACTTCCTTCATAATCATTACTTAATTTAATTCAATTTCTCTGCCTTTCTTCCATGGTGATTTTTAAATCAATTGCTTTTTATAGCTTTAACTCAGTATTGCGTTTATTTACTTAACTGACTTAACTGAGGAGTTTTTTGTTATTTTACTCATCATCTAGAGGACTTTTGAATATTTTATTTTGGAAAAATAACACCTGTGCTTAGAGAACTACATGAAATCAACATTATTTTGGCAATCTCATAGAATTTTCTTTGCATCTTAATAATAGTCCTGCATGCACAATGACTTGATTTGAGTATACCAATGTTTGTTTCTTTATAACTTTATCTTTGCTAAAACAGTAGAATATTACATACTGAAAGCAATTCTTTTTATCACTTAGTTATTTTAAACTTTTTTTTATTTTGCCTGGCTTCTTTCATGTTTGTTTGCCACCACCACTTGATTTTTCCTTTCTCATGTGTGTACGTCATACCCCTTTGATTGTTCACGGCTCTGTCCTATCTTCTTGTGTGTGAAATCTCTTGCTTTCTTCAGCTGCATGGGGAAAAAATATATGAAACATAGCCTATGGTTTAAATTAGCGGCTAACATTAAAGTTTTCTATTTTTTATTATTGGTATGTGCACCAGAAGATATGTGCAGATGGGTACATTCCCTCAAGGGTGATATAAATGCAATGAACATTAATTCTTCCATTGGTGTATAAATAGGCAGTTGGGTTTTATCTTTCGTCAGGAGATTTGACTTGTAATGTATGAAGAAACGGATAAAGAGAAAGGCTTTCCAGCAACTGTGAAATATTCATCGACTGTTCGACTTGTCAGTTTTTCAAAAGGAAATCTTTGTTTTGATTCAAAGTAAAATAAACGGGAAGCAAATGATTGAGGTCAAGACCCTCCAACGCAACATGGATACCCCACACATGATCAGCAGGTGCTGCTGTTAGGTCTACCTCTCTCTCTCTTTTCTCTTTCCCTTCTAGCTAATTATTGCCTCGTGTTTTCATCTAGCCGTTCTCTCTCAATTCACCCTGGGGCCATTGCAAAGGGTTAGGGGGACGGCTTTGAAATGAAAACAAACATACCCAAATGCAAACTCCATTGTCAATTGTTTGACCGTCGTTTCATTTTCTTGCTCTTCCTTGGCGCCCCCCCCCCCCTCCCCACCCGCGTCTTCCACTTTGCCAAAGGCATCTTGTGAGTTGCCCTGCGCTTCTCACTGCCCAGTGAAGGTGATCAGGGGCCCCCTCCAAAACGGTTCCCTAACCCTTTGACCTCAATGCCCATTCTGAGGACTGGCGTACGGTTCTTGTAGTTTTCTTTCATTTCCTGTTTGGCCAGTTACAGTGGTCGCTTCCTGTTTTGTTTTTTCTTTTGGTACCTTGATCTAACCAGTTTAGTTATGATTTCCGTTTCTGCCTGTACACTTGTTTTTAACGCCACATTTTGTTTAGTTTCATTTTCCTTCTTGTCATTGGTTTATTTAATAATGATTAGAAATTCTTGTCTTGAGAACCAATTTCAAAACAAAAAGTTTGCATCGGAAGTTAACGGGACTTGTTTAATTTTGTTGTTTAATATTCTTTTTCTTTTTAAGATTTTCATCTTTATTATTATTTATTTCTTTTATGAACGTAAAATCAGTGGCAAACTTAAATGTTAGTCTCTGACTGATTATGAAAGAAAAATCTCATGCCATACACTATTTGACATAATGGAAAGAACTCACATTGCTGTTGGTATTTTATGAAGCTGCATTGAAACTTGCGGAAAAGGGTTCAATCACTGGGAGGGTAATAAATAAAGCATCGAGACATTATTTTCTCTCACAAAGAGAGTGGATGTGATTTTACTTAATGGGCTATATAACGACTGCATATACCTTCTTATATCTGCCAAGAAAGAACTGTTTCATCGGTGTCGCTGTCTAAATGTACAACTACAGTTTTATGTTAAGTTCAATTTTATTCCAATTTCAACCATAGTGAACACTACAACCTTTATTAGGCAGGAAAGCTCTGAAGGAATGAAAAATGCATCATCTTTTGACGTTATTTAAGTGCATTAGAAAGCAGGCTCTTCTTTTGATACTTTAAATTTTTAGAATAGCCCACTCTGTAAAATTCATTTTTGAAGTTATGCGGTTATAGACTGACATAGACAATTTGTACTTTATAAGGCAGGTAAATGAGTGATCATTTTGCTTTGACAGCAACACTTACGTAGCGTTTTTTCCTCTTTTCTTGTTCCTATCCACAGGAGGCCATGGTGTCAGAGCTGAAAACCCGTAACAGAGAAATCAAGGAGAAGCGGCGGCTCTTGAAGCAGGACGACATGTATCACGGGGCGCTGGAGGACATTCTTCTTGGTATGGAGGGAGTTTGGGTAGCCGTTGGGGCTGGTGTTAGAAAAACAGTGTACACTTGGTTCCCTGTATGGCTTGAATCTCTCAATTCTTGTATTTCATGTCGGGAAGATTAAATGTCATTGATTTTTGGCCAATATTCGTGACCCACTACTTCTTAAATATATTGTGATAAGCTATGCGTGGACCCTTCGTCTCCTGTTTTTATTTGTGCTTTTACTCAAAGGGTCGTATTGCTGAATCGCATTTTAAAAGTACGCGTTGGAGTTCTTACTCATTCATTGAGTTATCCAACCTAAATGGAAAAAGAAGAAGAAGAAGAAGAAGAAGAGAAAAGAAAGAGAGAAAGATGACGTTTGATTTATTTAGAAGTGCTTTGAGGGTTCTTTTAGTATTGCACACAATAGAAATGTAGACTTACAAAATAAGGAAATAATGTGTGTTTTTTACTGACCATTGTGAGAGCCACATACATAATTATATGCCATCAGACTTAATTATTTGATATGATAAAGGTCAGGTATTTGGAAGGAGAACAAGAGTTCTCCCATGTAGCAATTTACCGTTTTGGAATATTAGTTTGAAAACATAGTGCTAGGTTTAGATTTCCCAATTTCCTGTTTGATGAGGGAAGGGGCTTAAGGAATCATTTTGTTTTTATCTCCTTTTAATTATATCTTCTCATATTAATCTCTTATTAAAAATCCAAATGTACATCGTCTTGGGTGAAATCACTTAACTTGTGAAATCTCTATTTGAAATTGTTACAGCCCTGCTGTGTGACGTTAGGGATATATATATATATGTATTAATTAAATAAGAGGTTGCATATGTAGCTTAACGGACAAGAGGTTAGGTTGCCTATAACTTTAATACAAATGATGCCAATTCATGAGAACCATATTTCCTATTTCCACAGACCTGAAAAACGAGCCGTACCGCCGTGCAGACGCCCTGAGGCGCAGCCAACGCAGGCGGGCAGAAAACCTCATTCAAGCTCAGTCCAATGTTGGAGATGTTTTCTAACTGATTTTTTCCCCCCTTTCATGTAAATATTTGTGTAATTCAAATTGAATTGATCATTGCATGTCTAGAAATATCTTGTTGGAATTTGTCACAGAATGAAATGTTATCTGATGTTGGTGATCTCCTGTTCTGCTCTTGCCTAGTGTATCACTTCTCATTTTCTCCTTCTGTCATTCTCTCTATCTCATTTTCATCATCTCCAGTTTCCTTCCTTTCTTTCCTTGTCTCTCTTCCTTTCAAGCTAATCACCACCGAATCCCTCCTCAAAACTTTACCGTTTCTTGTACAGGATATAATCTGTTGTATATGTAAGTTGATTTGCCTAACATTATGGATACACTGTATATTTTTCTCAAGTCTGACTTGTAATTGAAAGAAAGAGAGGTAAACATGGAGATTGGAATAAGAAGAATATGTCAATCAGACCAATATATGGAATAATTCTTTCTTGCTTTGATTATAATCAACTATTTTACGCATCATGCAATATAAACATATGCTTGCTTTCACTGAGAGAATTGTATTACGTGGATCATTTGGTCCCTTGGGATGTATTTTTCTTGCATTTGTGACGATATACGTGATGAAAGTAAGCCTGTGTCAAGTGTGGCGACTAGAATGTGTGAAGTGAAGCTGTGCAGCGGCAAGTCCCCACAGAGATTTGGCAGACCCTTAGAACTTAGAAAGAGCAAACCAGGACGGTGTGTAATAATGGAAATGAAATTCTAGTGCTTCGAAAACATATCGCATCACATTGCCTAAAATTGGTAACGGAAACCTAGGATACAGTATGAAGGAAGCCAATTTTGGTTATGATAATTATGCGTAAGATTCATACTGTTAAACCACACAGGAAAGCTAGAAAAATTCCAAAGGAATGCAGTAAGATTTGTGATTCATTACCGCTCATTCTTAAATGGTAGATGAAATGCTAATATAGAATAGTAAATCTGCACATTATGACAGGAACAAAGAGCCAGGAACAAAGTAGCTACACAATGCCAAGGGACAAGGGAATTGAAGGCCTAACAGGCATACTAGTAAGCCCAAGCCAACCAAATTCAGGTGAAAGTCAAGTCGGACAGACGGGTTGTCAGGCATGCCACACCCACCTGCTTGGGCCGACTGCCTCAGCAGTCACTCTTGGTCAGTACAGTCTACCAACTTGCCACAAGCATAGGGAAGACTCCAAAGTCTTTAGAACAAGTACTTGCAATACAAAGTCAAAGCATGTGGTGACATAAGATTAGGAAATTAGTGGTATGACCGAGTCAGTATAGATGATAAAGTGAATACAAATACAAAAGATGAAGAAGAAGAAGAAGTAATGTTGCATTACATTCTTGATACTCTATGATTAAGGAATTTTGAAATTTTGAAATCATTATAATTTAGTCATTAAAACTGTGCAAATGAATTCGAGGAAGATTGTGCTTTCTGTTCCATGCAAATAATTGTAGCGTGTATCATGTGTTTTCACTCTCTTTACAGTCATGTTACAACTGATGCTGATTCGCTCCTTCAGGTGCATTTTTATAGTCTTTGTATTCATATGGTTTTCATGTGACTTGATTAACTTCACATCATTCTACTTTTTCTTCATCGATGCCTTTTACTGAAATAACTGTCAAAAGCTAGCAGTTTAAAAGAATAAATAAAATAAAAAAATCATCCCAATTATATCCATCACCTCTGTACCAAATAAAGAAAACAAAAGTGGACAAAAAGGATTCTTGTTTCTCTCAATAATCACCTTTCTAACACACATACTAATAGATATTGCTGTAAAGTCTGGTAGTACTTTCTGTTCAGTATGTAGAATGTAAATATCTTAACCCCCATTTGACTACCAGTTTTATTACACACAGTGTTCTTTTGCAAGTCACTGTACCCCACACTTTCGATTTTGGCATGGCAAGTTGTCAAAAGACTGATCTAAGCCATGTTAAGGAATGAGCCTCCACTTAACTCTAATATTTATCTTGTATTACATAATAGTGCAAGATTTATATGTACTCAACATTTGTTTTAGCCAGCCAAGCCCGAGTTTGGAGTATGAAAGCTGCACAAAAGCCAGAATGATCATCATGTCCGTGTTCACTTAGTGTATACTGTTAATCTCTTGTTCATGCCATCTACAAATGCATCTAGTTAATGATACTCCGGAGGTACTGGGTAGGAATCCGAGAAGCATCGCTTCCATTTGCCTTTGAAATAAAACAGTCATTCTGCAGGTCTCCCAAAGAAAAGGCAGATCCTGTTCGTGACAGTTTTGCTTAGGCTGGACACAAGTTGTTAAGAGTAGTGTTTTTTAATCTAAAAATAAGGTCCCAGTCCATTGTTTTTCTATACCTCTCATAATACTTTATTCATCTATGTTTGTAGAAAGAGAGCGAAGCGTTTAAAATGACTGAAAACTATAAATTTCTACCTCAGTTTCATAAGCTTCAAGATCTATGAGCACATAATCTCTGCCTTACATTTTAATAGGAGTGTTATCCTTCTCACTCTTCCATACCATTGAAGTCTACTTTGCTTTCATGACGTGCATGCATTAGATTTGAATGGCCCAGGCTAACCAGCAACCCATTGGTGAATCTTATGTATTTCTACCATACGTATGTTCGACAAATGAAAACATTAATTGCATTCAAAGTTACATGTCAATTGTGAATCCTATTTACTTTCTTATGCAATACTATTTCAAATTTTATCCTGTCAGGGACCCTCATACTCATTCAAATAACTTAAATAATTTGTGTATTTTTCCACTTCTCCTCTTCAAATGGATTGACTCTAACACTGTTCTTATCACAAGTAACATCAATAAGGAAGTCGTTTTAGATGCAAATCAAAGTTTCTGCTCTCTGTTATCAATTTCCCTTCAATCATTTGCAGTACAATGGTCATTCTATAAGTTTTAGACATTTCTCAGATTTATTTGTTTCTGGACAAATTATATTTCATATTTATCATTTTATCATGCAAGTGTTTGTCCAAAGAGTGATTTTTCTCTATTGCTACACATTGCTACGGTAATGTCATAAGGATGGGTTTTTCTGTTCTGTAAAAAAAGACAACAGCAACAAAACATCTATAACCATAGGACTTTTCCTGTAAGCATATTCTAATATATAATTTATAAACATTATCATGAGGACGAAGCTGGAATAAATGTGAGAAGAAAATCTGCGACATTTGCTTTTAAGCATCAAACAAGTATGGCTGTATAAATATACGTTATTCATGAATAAATAAGCTGAATTGTAGAATAAAGATGTCCAAGATGAATTTTGCAAAAAGTAGTCCATAGGATGCCACAGTTATGAGAAATGCAAACGTTGGTCTTGGTGTTATTGAATGAAAGTCGTGTTCAAGCGTTGATTGCCTTAGATCGATAATGGGCCCCTTAAAATGTAAAAGTATATTGAAGTTTTCGCATTAGTATGCAAAATACAAGAAAAGTATATGGAGCAGCTATCATTAGTATTCAGATAGGTAAGAAGCCCACTCAAGGACCTTTTGAATGCTTACGTAATATTAGAAGCAGTCATAACTGCTTTTTGCTCTTCAGATCTAAAATACTTTGCATTCGCCATGCCCTGTAGCCTGTCTCTCTTGTATGAGTACAAATTCATTATGCACAGGACATAACAAAGTTGATATGAGTTACTCTCAGTATATAACATAAAAAATTTAACATTATTTAATTTTCATAATCTGCAAGCAAAATAAAATCAGCTTGGCTGAAAGTTTTGTGATTGAACACTTTTTATTTATGCTTTTTTATGCTTTGAGAGTTATAACTTGTGAAGACTTGGTTGCGGTCTGCAGAAAATGCTGCAATGTTTGATCTTACACACGTTTGAATGTTGTATTGATATGATAATTCAGTGATATGTAATTTTTTTGTGCTCCTTTGTAAATTTTCTTGTTGGGGGATTTTTCTTTTTTTTTCATCGGTCATTTATGAGTTTGTACAGTCTGTTTCTTGCCTTTGTTTTCAAAGCTGGTGTTGCTGCTTATCTTTCCTTCTGTTGATTTCTTTCACTCTTACTCTGTCTCATGCGTTTGCCCTAGACATGCCCAGGAACATGCTATCAACTGATTTGCAATTGTACTTCATCTGGTTGCATCTCTCTCCTCTCTCCTTTGAATGGATATTTTCAAGGCAAGAAGACCTGGCTTTAATCCGCACCAGTAATGCGATACTGTGGAGACTGGTGCGTCTTCTATTAGATCTTTTTCATGCCTCAACACCAAAGACTTGAACTTAATCTTTCTTTCTCCCAAGAGAAGTCGTGGAATTTGCTTAAAACTCAAGTGGTATCATTTATATTTATTTGAGATGTAAAACCTGAAAAAGAATGAACATTTTCATGTCTAATGAGTTTTTAGCTCAGTGCCTTTAACACTAGCCCGTGCAGGGTTCCCAGTCCCCAATCAGTTTGCAGCCACGTAGCGGTGACAATGACAGACCCTTCAGACCCCTCACATGCCACTCCCTTTCGGCATTATTATACATCCGTATGGTTACCAGCAATGTGCACAGGGGGACGTTGCACCATTCACCAAAATTGCACACTTTTTGGATGCACCTCATTTGTTTGTCCTTCTCATCACGCCACTAAATTGCAACATGAGATGGCCTTACCACAGCTGCCAAGAGTCCCTCTTTGAGAGGGACTGTCCCTCAAAAACAGCTTTTGCCCGCCCACAAATTGTTTGTCCCTCCATGTAGTCCCTCAGCTGCCTCACCTCCCACTTTCGTTGTTCTTTTTTCCACAAACAGCCCATCGTTAACCTTTTCCTGCATTTGGCGTGGCTGGTCTTTTGGTGTGTTTTTTTATCAAATTGTAATTCCTTTTACATTTTGGCGAATCACGTTTATTCAACAGCTTCCATATTCTACACTACCAGAGTGATATGGGGCATATGTAGATGCTGTGTCATTTCTTTTCATGCGCAATTTTCTTTTTCTTTACCATTTTTGACGAATTTTATACAAATAACTGCTTGGAACATTCATCTTCTTCCATTGCTCATCTTATCCCAAAGAAGTATATCTGACTCTCGGATATATAATGTTTTCAAAACTTTGTTGCAAATTGCTTCCATTGCTTATTTTAGTTTTTGCTGTTGTTTGTGACTGGTCCCTAGATGTCATTTGCATCTGACTTTGGCAATAAATTCATGGTCTTCGCTTAAACATCACTGCATGTACAGTTTTGTCCTTTAAATTTGATAAACTATGACTGTAAAACTGTGTGGACTACATCTTAAAATGTGCATTAAGGAATGTCTTCATCTTTCCATCAACTCGCCACTTTGCCAGTTCTCTTATGAACCTGTATGCAACATGAACTTTACATTTCTCATGCAGCATGCGGTGATGGAGAACGGGGTAGTGTATCAAACCTTTTCTTTCTTCTCATGAAAACTTACAAATGATTCTATTTGCTACAAAAACGGCAAAAAAACAAACAAACAAAAAAAGGGACCCAAAAACACCCCCAAAATCCCCACAAAACAAAGCAAACCCCGAACTCGTTGATTTCCACGAGAGGCTTTTTGGTTTTACCCTTTAGTGTGAAGGACGCATGGTTTTTATAAACTTACACTGGGCTTGAGGGTTCTATTAATGGTACACAACATTGAATGGCCCCTGTTGAGATTGAGAGTGGCTTTTCTGTGCTGTGCCCGAGGCCAAGGCACAGTTTGGCCACGTTTCCACTTGTTGACTGGTGCTAACCTGGCTGGGATGAGTGTTGAGTGTTGTGTTGCCAATGTCAGAGTCTTGTGGCCCTTTTGTGGTTTGTTGTGTTCGAGTGTTGAGTGTTGTGTGAATGTCAGTGTCTTGCGGCCCTTTTGTGGTTTGTCGTGTTTTGGGTGTTGAGCGAATGTGTTTTATGACCCATTTTTCGTTTGTCGTGTTTTGAGTGTTGAGCGAATGTGTTTTGTGGCCCATTTTTTGTTTGTCGTGTTTGAGTGTTGAGCGAATGTGTTTTGTGGCCCTTTTGTCATTTGTCATGTTTGAGTGTTAAAGGTGTTTGAGTGTTGATGGAATGTGTCTTGTGGCCCTTTTGTTGGTTTTCATGTACGAGTCAACATCAGAGAGCATTTCAGGGTTTGTTTGTTTTTTTCCATAGTCATTTTTCTTGATGGAAGAAATAGTTGATTAATGTGTATTCAAGAAATATTGTATAGTATATTTTTATAGACAATTGTGCCCAACTTTTCTGTTATCAATAAATCCATTTCTTTAAGAAAGCGCTTAGTTTGAATTGAAGCGGTCTGGGTAAAGGCAGTCTACTGTCTAGTAGGCTACAGGGTTCTTACCCTCGTTTTTTTACCCTCTTGGATTTTTGTATGATGAAGAAGTATAAGATTTATATTTTTACAGTCAGAAATTGTTTTTCACATGGCATTATTGCATTTGTAAATTAAATTCATTTTTGATTCAGGGCATTTATTTTGAATTGTTAATAAGCATTTGTAATAATTCATCTAAATGAACGATTTAGCCTAATTGTTGAAAAGAGGATTTGATCTTATGACTGAAACCATCTTGTTGATCATGTCAAGATATTGTGTCGAATCGAATATTGTAGAATATGTTATCCTTTGGCTATTTTTGTATGTACCGCACAAAAGTCTCAAGGTCTTATTTCATCAAACACTGTGCAAAAAAAAAAGCACCTTATATTAATCAAGAATGTCTTCAAACAGATTAAAATGTGGAGTATTTTTAGTTCTAATTCTATTTTATTTATGAATTATTTGAACTGAATTGCATCTATTTTAGATCCTTAGCTGATGTCTTGCCTTAAAGTGTAATAATCAGTAAACCAACCCCATTAAGAACCTTCTTCTGATCATTTAACAGTAACAGTTTTGTTTGATTTTATACTACAAAATGCCACTTTCTATTCTTGCCTTAATCAAAACACACTGGTTGTACCCATTACTCCACAGTTTGCCTTTCCTTGTTGTAATCACAGTTCCTATCTCTTGAAAAACTAACCTGAATCTTTATGTCAACTGTCTCACCTTGGAATGTGATAGAGTTGATGACATGTGGCTTGTCCCACGTAAGGTTTTAGTGTAAGGGCACACAAAAAGACTCCTGACCAAAGTGCAACAGAGGAGTTTTCATAAGGTCCAGATTTACCCGTAGTGGTATAAAGTAAATAACAATAAAATGTGAGTTTTTGGCTCCATTCAGGACTTTTTGGGGGCCAGATGGCACCTCTGTTTTAAGAACTGTAATTAAAAGATATGTTGAAATGTCAGCGACAACTAAACAGAAGAAAGAAAAATGGAACAGGCACTATTTGACTGTGAATTGAAAGATACTAATTTTTTGAGTTTCGTGAAAGAAGCAGGAATAAATACAATCGACAGAAAAATGACAAATGTTAAAGAAAGGAAAAAAGAGAAAATGGAAATATTGAGAAAAATATGTGAGTTTATGATATTTCATCAATGATTTCTCTTTACATCTTTTTCCAATAAGAAAATTCATAACAGGTCATGACATACATTCATGTAGGATTTTCAACAAAGTTGTGCTTTAACTTAAGGAAAAATAATTCATTTTCATAGTGTGTGATCAAAAAGTTTAGAATATTCATCAGTGATGTCAGGTGAACAAGTGGAGTAATCATTCGTTGAGTCCTTCATCATTTGTGACTTTTAATAAATTTTGTGTGGTCTCATTTGAAATTAATGCATTTAGAAAATGTGAGTGAGCCTAGCGAAGGCAAAGGCAAGGGGTAGCCAGATTGCTGACAGCGTAGCCAGGTCCTCCATCATCACTTCACTCCGAAATGAAACTTTACAAGTTTAATTAAGTAGTCTTGTTATGGTTTGTGTGTGCATTTTTTTAGTACTTTTTGTTGCTGGCGTGTAAATTGTACTAACCCTTGTTATTTGTGACATGTTTATTCTATGATGATGACACAGACAGTATGAGTGAATGAGTGGGAGACTAGTATGCTTGATTTGGACAATTGTTTTTGTGCCATTTTTAATTAACTTACTATCTTCATTAAATGATTAATTATTAAAATTGCTTTCGTGTTCATTTTTTTCATAAGTAAAGTGTCTTGTCCAGAGCGTCTGTCATGAAAGAAAATAATTGCAATTGCTTCTCTTCTCCCAACTCAGGTGTAATGAGAACCTAGCCATTAAAGACAACCCTGTCTTCGTCTACAAAATTGCAATGCGGCTGCAAGTCTCATTTTATGTGTTATTGTAAAGTGCCTAGAAGCTTGGGCAAAAGGTGCTATACAACATCAATAACATGTACTGTCGTAAGTGTCTCTATAGTATGAGTCAGTATGAGTCAACAACGACAAGTGATCTCTCTTTCTCATCGAGGACCATTATGGTGACTATATAGAGACACAGATTTCAGCTGCCTTCAAGTCAGATTTAGTGAAGCTTGAAAATTGCTATGGATAGAAAGATGGGAATTTAAAAGGGACATCCTGTAGGCTGACAAAGTTAAAATTTCACACGATTTAACAAAAAAGAATCAATCTCTTTTATCGTTTTCATTTTTTTATTTTTTTTATTACGGTATTTAATAAAAATAAAAGCTGTGAGCACCAGCATTGTTATCATTCAAACAAATTAAAGCTTATCAATTAACATGAGGAGGTCACACTACAGACATAGAAAGATGAATTAAAATCATGGATATAATATTCTTAGTCTTTGATTATGAACAAGTACAACTTTCCCTCCTCGTCAAATCAACATGTGGCACGTAAAAGAGCAAAGAAAGGAAATTAATCATAACACGATTTATAAGACAACTATGGCTGTGATAGCCACATGCTCAAATGTAGCGGTACCAGCACCAAATCAGTGGAATTCTACAGTTGATGACTAAATCAAGCCTGAGAAGTGCATACAAAGAGGGAGAAGACAAAGAAATCTTGTCTTTTCCATGGATTTCTAAATTTACCAATATACCAGGCACTGTGTACGGCAGCACTATTCCTATGTATGCTGTTTATGAAACTTTATGCCATGCAAATAAATTTGGGTTGATGACCATGCTAGCCATCTTATGATGTGCTTTGACAGTGAAGAGGACTATATTGAAAGTAGAATTATTGTGTCAACATGTCAATCAAGATGATTCAATAAAGGAAAGTGACAGCACCAGGACATACTGTCCTTTAGTTGTGATAAAATCTGTACCTATCATTATCAAGAGGGGAAAGCCTCGTTTTGAGGCAACCACTGCCTTACCAGCTGATCGTTCAAACTGCGCGGTATACAAACGTGAAAATGGCGTCGATCAGCCCACAACGTGACTTGTCGGTGGTGTTCACCTCTCTGTCTCTGTCTCTGTCTCTGTC
>JAUEKT010229709.1:0-13411 GCA_031762655.1 Doris verrucosa
ATTATTATTATTATTATTATTATTATATTATTATTATTATTATTATTATTATTATTATTATTATTATTATTATTATTTTATCATTTTTAGCTGTTTCTTCGTAAAAGAGCCTGAACAACACTGATTTTTCATGTAAGAACTTAAGCACTTAAAACCCTTGTTCCGTCTTCTCAGGATTGGCTTTCAAGTTTGAAGGGCACGTGCCAGATCTGGTAACTCTGATGACCAGTGGAATTCTCAACTCCAGTGTGGCGTGGGCCTTGGATGAAAACGGCGTCCCACTGGTGCCCACCGAGAGATTTGGTGCTGGGTTCCAGGCAGCCTCGTGAGTGACTTTCATAATGATTCGTCTTCCTGGTACATTGGAAATGAAAAAAAAAAAGATTTTCATCAGCTTCAAGCTTTGAGCTTAGGATCAAATTCTTTACTTTGTCAGAAAATTTTTTATGATATTAAAAATGACCGAAGTGAAGTTAATACAACAGTGTCGTACATGATAATAATAACATTGACAGTGAATGTAACTATAAACACTTTACTGCATGTTTTGTCACATCCTATATGGAAGAACAAGTTCGTAATTAGTAAGTATGTTTCCACTGACTGAACTGACTCTCATTCGGGGTTTCAGCTTTATGGAGACTAGGGGAACACAACAAAAAACTCATTCATAAAAGATGATTTTATTCATTTTCACTACTTACTACATGCATCAGTATAAAATCATATAACATGTTCAATCTCCATGAAGGCAACTGAAATGGCTTGATCCTTTTGCCGCCATTGGAGCCAATGGGGTTGCAAACATGGAAGAGTTGCTGAAGTGGTTCAAAGACTCCAGGCTCGACCCCAATGACCCCAACAACAAGGACATCGTCTACATGCTCAGCGTGAGTCTTCTCATAAATCTTCTTTTCACATCAGATCAATGTCCTCTGGTGGTTTAAGTCTGAGAGTATATTGGTTAGAGTAAAGGCTTGAGGTCAGAGGATTTGCTTGAACCTTTTAGGTGATTTTGCCTAAACCAAAGTGAAATCTGTACATTTAGACAGAAAGCAAAGAGTGACTCAGTAAAAAATATCTGAAATGACACATGATGTATATTATTTTAAACACTATATAGTCTTAAGTGGAAAGCTACACAGTAGAGCCTCTCCAATCCATAACCCACAGAATTGGGAAACTCAGCAACACAGGGAGATATCCCAGAAATGAAATTCTTTCGCTTTAATTTACCTCTCTAATTGGGGAAGGTCCGAGCTCATTGTGAAAAATTGGTGGTGGATCATTATATTATGAATTCATTGTTAAAGTTTCTCATCGTACATTTAATCTTTTATGCCTACACTTTTAATGCTAAGGGGTCCATACATTGCTTAGGTAAGTGTTGTAAGGGCTAGTTCTCATTGGCTACAAGCCAGACATGCTGACCATTGGTCAGACAGACACACAAGGTGTTGAATGTGGAAACCCATCAGTCCTCGCTCAATGCACTGAAGTGTTGACATGGGAGACTGGGCCTAAAGCAATCTTGTGAATAATTTCAGTACTTCAAAAGGATGAATGAAGAAAAATAGAAACTCTGGGGTCTCTGGGTAATCAGGAAAGATGTATATTCCACTGAAATTTCCTGATAGGAGATGTTCTACAACAAAGTATTTCTAGGAAGAGTGTTGATAAGCTTATCTGCAGCGATAATTCTCTATGATTATATGATATATACCTTACGATTCATTCATATTTTATAGAGAAACCTTATCGTTACCTTCTATATCTTCCATTTTGATCACAGGGAAATAATCAAAGCTTGCTTCAGCCAAGGGAGTATTTTCGTCTAGAGCCCTTGCAGCAGGAATTTGACTTTATATCCCAAGAAGATTTAGATGCCAATCCACGGTACAGGATGATAAGGCTCAGAAATGAGGAGCATCCGATGTTCAAAGGCTATCAGATGATTCCAGTCAATGAGAAAGAACTTCCCAGGGATATTTTCAAGGTAAAAGTGGTCTCTACATTGTATTCACATATACACACAATTTATGACATCTTTTGTTTCCAATAGCAAACTATTTATCAAACTACATGGCTCTAATTTTTTAATTTTGTTGAATGTCTTTTTCTCAATTTTATTGGAAATGGCTTGTTTAGAAAATACTTGTTAAGATTTGTTAAATGATATTTGCTTTCCTAGTAAATGTATTTTCAATGCGCAGACATTATATGAACTAAGTAAAATGATTTATTCAATTTATTTGATCTATTAAGTTTATACATTAAGTTAACAAGTGCTTTACTTGATTATGCAGTTGACATGTCAGATGATGGTTGTATAACTAATTAATTATATATAAATATAATGATTCATATTGTGATTTTTTTCGACATAGTTAAAACTATGCACATACAGTATAGTATGCACACACTTTATATTCCACATTTCAAGACTACTGGCTTACATCTGTACATGCATAGACTCATTGAATCAAAAGTATAGTATAGATTTGGTATATGAATATGACATCAGCTTAATCAATTTTCAAAGTAATTGTGGGTAGTTCTGTCACATGGCATTTCATTATTTTTAAAACTTTGAATCAAAGTTTAAGACAGGATCAATTCAAAATAGGACTAACAAAGCAGCTTTATGGTACATTAAAACACGGCAGACCATCAAATTAGATTATCCTCAAATTATCCTCAGATTATCCTGTCAGGCACTTAGAGGAAAGCCGCATTCCCATAGATCATAAAGTGTCAATCTCTGCAAATCAAAGAAATCATCTAACATTGTCATGGCAATTGATTCAGTATCTGTTCTGATTCTGATTCAAAGTCTTAGAGAGAGAGAGACAGACAGACAGACAGACAGATAGATAGACAGACTGACAGACAGACAGATTATAGCAGATAGACAGACATGCAAACAGTCAGACAGACAGACGGAAAGTGAGAATAGCATTCAAGTAATTCTGATTTTTCATTGCTTTTTGGTAGCTTTATCAACAAAAGGTGAAGGAAGACACAAGACTTCCCCAGGTGAAAGGAGATTTGGATCAACACAGGGCACAAGTGACTCTGTATCTTCAGCAGGTAAGACAATTACATCGCTCAACCTATAATTCTAGATAATGACAAAATTAGGATGAATAGCACAGGACAAGAGAGTGATTCAAAGGTCTCATTAGAGAGGCACCATCCCTCGGGATTCATTGTGTTTGTGCAAAAGATTAACAGAGCCATTTTAACCCTTTGAACACTGAACTCCTGAAGCTTAGGAACCCATATCCCTGAGCTCCAGAGCTAAATCCCAACTTCCACACAACTTGAAATGGGTTTACCCTGTTCCTAATAGTTTGAAGTGATGTTGTATGCTTTATGGACTGTTTTTTTGATGGGTAACAATATATCAGTCTTATGGGATTTATGCTTCATGAACTGTTTTTGATAGGTACGGTAAATACCGATAAATCCGTCTTATGGGACATGGCACTCTAAGATGTATACTAATATATTGGACTTACGTGTTCAAAGGGTTAAGAGTCTTGGTGGTTGTCAATTTAATCCAAGTAAGATACTGAGGCATGAATAAAGAGTTGTCATCCTTTGCATGGAATTAATGGAAGAGTACTGGTCTGATAATCATATCTTGGCCTCTCAAATGTAAATTATTTTTTTTTCCTCATATGGTTCGTTATTCAGGTTGTTACTGTTGAGCAACAACCAGTGAGATGACAACACTCAGTTCCTGTAGCTTTTCCTGATGATGCAATGTTGTTAATATAAGAGATAATTTGTCCTTCTACATGTTGAATGGCAACATTAAATGTTATTTCAAGTCTTTTGTGCAAATGATTGTGATGTTTTTCTCTTTAGAAAATTACTTCTGATCTACTATCACACCTTCTATTTTAAGGGTTAATTCATACTGAAAATGTTAATGAATGGAAAAGTGGAAAATTGTGTGGATAAAAGTAATTATTTTCCCTAGCTCTTTGTATTGTTTGATGATTTACAAATAAATAACTTTATTCTTCACAGATCAAAGACCGAGTGATGACTCAGTACAAATTTGCTTCTCATCAAAAATCGTTACAAGATATGGTGAATGAGGATACAGTGCCAAATATTTCGTAAGGATTCCTTTACACATTCATGAATAATAAAGATTAAAATCAGATGATTTTGTTTCTTTAATTATGCAAAAAGTTATTGAATGATATAAAAAAAAATGTTTCATGAAAAATAACTCAGGAGTAAGCCTTTTTTTTTTTATCGTGAAAGAAAGTAATATGTACTGTAGGGGGAGAAAAAGGTGGGTTTTGTTTAACCAAAGGGGGAAAACGCAATTGGTTAACTTTTTGGCAGGCCTGCTACCAAACATGGTCACCATTTATGCCTTTTTGGTTTAGTTTTTCTCTGCATACGGGTTTGGGTGCCCAAAATAACTTTTTCCAAAGCCTCAGTACATTTTCAAAAAGGAAAATATCCGTTGACCCACAAGACTTTCTTGCTTGACATAATATGAATGGTTAATGCGTGCCTTTTTAAATAATGGTTTAAGAGGCTTTACTTTTCATAAGCCCCTGATACATGAATAATTCAAAATAACTTTGTTTTTGCTCATCTTGATGATTTACAAGGATTGAGAAGTACATTGAATTATCTGTAAGCTATTTTCATAGATTGACAGCTTGTGCATAAGATTAAATCTTCACCTAGTCACAAACATATACATTAATATGAATATCTGATATATGCATTGGCAGAATGCTGGCAACAAGCCTTTTGCGTCTGTCCGAGCCAAGGAGGCCATTGAAACCAGTTAGAAAAGAACGTAAGAAGGTAACAGCCCAAGCTCTGAGTGGAAAGGAAGTGAAGATTCTCATCAACATCATCAGAGCTTCCTACATTCCTGTGCGCAAACACGCAAGGTAAAAACTGTCTGATGATAATATATATCAGGTTGCTTTGAAAAATGTGTATGTTTTCAATTGCTTTACAAAGTTGATCAGATCTTGAAAATTTAGTTGGGATTTTTTAAGCAAAAGAATTAAATAAATATATTCATCGTTCAGTCATTTAGAATCAGGGAGAAACAAGGCAGCAAAGTGGCTAACGTTCCTTTTCATGTCACTTGTAGATGAAAATTTAAAAAACTTCTTTGTCTTAACACCTTATATGTATGATTAATGATTGAGTTAATAATTTTAAAACATTGAATTACCTATAATTTTCTGTAGTCAGGTAAATACGCCACCTCATACTTTTCTTTTTTTTCTGTATTTCTTTTCTCTCATGACTGCGCTTGTTGTTGAAATGTTCTCTGCTTTATTTACAGTGGCCAGGCAGAGGGTAAACCTGAGAAATCTGAAACTTACAGTGTGAGTTGAAATGAATTCCCCTGAATCCAGTTGTCATGCCCTTTTCAACATATCCAACTTAACAGAAACATTAAAAAAAAATGTTTGACAAGTATTAGGACTTTGAATCCAGGTTGATTCCCTACTACTAATAAATTAAGTCATTTGAGTCTGGCTTGCCCAACACTTTTCCTGGACAAAATATTCATGTCTGTGATTGACAACATCAATAAAATAGTTTTATATGAAGTTGTTCTGTGCACAAAAACTCCCATAAATGCTCTACATGAAAGAAGGAGACAAGACTTCAAAAAAGGAGAGGCGCTGGTATTATTAAATCATCTTTTACATTGTGTAATAAAATTTAAGATATTTGCCATGGCTTCAACATAAATTTATTTAGCTTTAAACATTTTTCTTTATCCATCAGGAGCTTGTGTGTCCCTACTTTGAAGTTATGTTCCAAAGGAGCCGAGTCAGAACAAGGAGAGGAGAAGGACCAAACCCGAGTTTCAACGAAGAATTGGAGCTAACTCTAAAGTAAACATTTTTTTCAAAACTTTATACGCGTTTCTTTAGTACAGCTCCCCACTCTAGCTAGCATGTGAGACTTATTTATTCTGAAATATTTTCAAACGCTGATTACGAAAATGTGGCTCATATTCGTCATAAATTATAAGATAAGGAGAAATTGTCCCCAAAGATTGAATTATTTCTGTAAATCTAGATCTACATAGGTCTATAGGGTTAGGGTTAGGATTTAGGATTGACGGTTTAAGATTATGAATAGTGTTAGGATTTAGGGTTAAGGGTTATGGTTAGAGTCAGGGCTAGGGTAAGGGGAGTTCCTTATTGATGATTAAGATCTAGATCTAGACCTGAAAGAATTTAAAGGGAGATGGGAACTGGAGTCAAGGGGGAAAAAAAATCGAAAAATAGTCATTTGCGATTATTTACATGGCACTGAAAAACTCATGAAACCCACATTTAAATGTCCATTCTAGAGTGGGGTGTTATACCGAAGAATAACCACTTAAAATTTAGTTAATTACAGTTTTTGTTTTCTTTATGTTTGCCTCATCTTGTTATGTGCAATATTGTCTGTATTGCTAGTGTTATGTATGAATAATATTAATCTAATTTTTTATTTACTGTGTCATTTTAATTATTCATAGCTATTTATTTAAGACCTTTCATCTTAGAATTTTATCTTTTTGAACCACAGCAAGTTCTTATGTCAAGAATATCTTGGTGTGTTTTTTTTACTTGAGTTTGAATTTATTTCAAGTCAGCCGATACTGAAAAATTTTCTTGTGTTTTAATATTTATTTTAGATTTGTTGCTGCATTGTTTTGTTTGTTGCTTCGTCGTTGTTTTTTATGAGAGTTTTTTGTTATCGTTAATTAAAAGTTTAATGTAGAGTGAAACTACTTATGTCGTAATTAATCTTTACTAGCAATTTTGCTGTTGTCTTGTTTATAAAATGATGGTGTTTCATCACTTCATCTTTGCCAGGGTGCCCAATGATGATTATTCTCCATCAGCCCTCCAAACCATTGAAGACGTCGTCTACTTGAACTTGTTTGATGAAGTCACTGTTGATGTTTTGGAAGTAAGTCTTTTTTAGCATTTATTCTTCTTTCCACAACAGTTTCTGCAATTTAAAAATCACATTATAAAAGATTGATTTCATATTATTATGTGAAATTCTTACTACAAGCAAATGATGCAAGGGCTTAAAAGCAAAAATTAAAAGCCTTTAATTTAAGGCTTTGGCATATGATCAAGTACCTTGAAGTTTGCTCAGTAATAATGGTAAATTTGAATATCTTTGCATTCTTATTCTTAGTATAACCATGCTGCTGAAGGGGCTTTACATCATTATAGATACAAATACAGTTTTCAGAGCAAAGAAAACATTCACTCTTACTAAGTTCCATAACATCAAAAGCTCAGAGTGGTCTTTTGCATTCACTCCATCACATCGTCCAACCAAATTTTCCTTTGCCATCTTGACCTCCAGTTCCTACTTTGAAAGAAAATCTAATATGACTTATTCATCACCTATAACAATATGAATGCTGTCTGACACAAATAATTAATAAAAACAGCACCATCTGAATGATGAGTCACTCACTCACATATAAATCAAGTGAAAAAGCTGCATTTAATTTCCTTGCTTATCATAGTGAGCATTGATAAGAAAATTAGGAATGAAATTGGGATCCGATATTTCTGTGTCATCAATTCCATGGAAAATAGAATTCACTTCTTTGAAATAGTTTGTAAGGCATGGAAATTCATTATTAGTGTAAAAGATAGGCAAGGCTTCTGACAACTTGATGTCTGTCTCTTTTCAGGATAATAGAGAAAGAGAAACCAATATCCACCAGCGCATTGAGAAGAAGTGGCTGGGAGACATCAAAATTCCATTTTCTACCATCTACTTCAACAATAAGGTTAAATCACATTGTGCTCATTCATTATTTTTGTCTAACGATAAACAAAACCACTACCTATTGTTTTTTCTTTGCTGGAAATAGGCAGTCCAAACCGGCCTCACAGCCGCATTTCTCGATAAATTTAGCAAATATTTGCCAACTTCACCGACCGATTGCATCGCAACGGCACAAGGCACATTAATAAAATTGCCACTACAATACAGATCAACTCTTTATCTCTTGATTTCATGTGTTTTTGTTATTGTAAAGCCTTTTTATATTGGGTTATTTGGTGCTTAAATATACCCCTCTTCCCGTTTTAGCGCAGGCCGACCGAAGGTGAAGCAAGTGACATGCCTCCCTTCAACAGGAGAGCCATAATTTGCCTCTGAAGTCACGAAGCTGAAAATGGTCTCATTTTGTAGAGTGAAAAATTCTCTTTCCAGTGATAGGGGTCACATCTTTCTAACATTAAGGGAAAAGGATGAAAATTTGATTTTAAAACTCAAAAATGAAAATTGTTGGGGTTTTTGGTCTTAAAATCAAATGCGACGCCGATGTTCGGTTAGATCAGCTATTTATATATATAATTTGAAAAAAATCGAAAAGCTACAACATCAGGCGTTTTATGGCTGACGCTCGGAATGTACCCACCCACAAACCACTCGCCCCTTTGGTATCACAATTCAGAAAAAATGGCCTCCAGTAGTACTATGAAGTCCAAATCGAAAATTATATTTTAATCAAGCCTCTCTGCCGAGTTTACAGTTGGAAAGAGCCCATCTTGCTGATTGGTTTGATACCAAATTTATCAAGATAGCACAATTCTGACGCAAGTTATGCCCATTTAAAATATAGATAGATCTAGGAAAATCCACCCCGAAAACGTAGTCACCAAAAACGAAGAAACAGCTGATTTTTGGGCTCATATATTGAGAAAACTAATGGACAAACACTGCTGAAAATTTGTGAGCCTATAACAATCATAATTGTCAATCAGCCCAATTTTTTTCAGCTGTTTGCATTAACAAACTATAAAGATATTAGTGTGACAATGTAGCTCGAGCTTCAAATTTGCGACGTTTCAGTTTCACGAAACGGTAGGATTTTCCTAAATTTGAGCATTTAAAGACAATCATAAAATCTTTAATTACTGAACAATTATAACGTTTTTGCTATCATTTTCGAGAGAAAACAGAGCTCTTTCTTAATACAACATAAAAATAAATCAACAAAGACAAATAAACATACAGGAAAGCTTTGAATGTTTGCCATTCATTAAGAAAAATCACGAGAGCTCTACACTAAATTTCATCGACATTGTGCTACCAACATTTAGCCTAGATCTAGATATCTAAGTAAATCCTGTGGGTTTCTCGATTTAAAATTCATGTGCTGACGATTCATAGACTTGAGGTGTTGGGGAGCAGAAAAAAAATTGTGGGAGGGGGGGAGGTTTGGGCAATTAGATCTAGATCCTCTAAAGATCTAGATCTAGATATTATCGTAGCTGTAGCTCGCACTAGATCTATATCAAGATTTTAAGATCTAGATGTCTATAGGCCTATCGATCCAAAAAGAAAACAGGTAGATCTAGATTAAATCCAATCTAAATCTGTTGAGAGTATTGCCTATCAACGGTAGATGTGACCAATTACTGACAATATAAAACCATTTTCTATCGATAGAGCCGAAAACAAAGAATACAAGAGCCATGCGGGGCTGAACACGTTCTTTGTGACACAAGCCAGCCTCCAGACAATGACATGAGTTTCCGACATGTGGGCGTGTTCCTTCTAGACTAGTCCTAGACCTAATAAAATTAATTAGGTAGATCTAAAATCTATAAATCTAGATGAGTTACTGGCTAGATCTAGATCTAATCACAGTATAGATCAAAATAAATGGCGGATTCATTCTCCTTGGGCCTATTTATATCTATGATAATGATGCCAATTTTAAATGTATTGTAGTATTTGTAGAGATATGATTTTTAAATAAATGGAAAACATTCAATGTCTTTTCGGGTTTGTATTTGTCTTTGCTGATTCATTCGTATGTTATATTCAGAAAGAGCTGTTTCCCCTCTAAAATGATACCAAAAATTGTAAAATTGCTCAGTAATTAAAGATTCTACATTCTTTTTAAAATGTTCAAAATTTAAGGAAATCCGTCCAAACGCGGCAAATTTGACTTTCGAGCAACCTATTCACATGAATATCTTTGAAAGTCGTTAAACCAGACAGCTGAAAAAAAATTGGGCTTATTGACGATGATGATTGTTATAGGCTCAGAACATTTTCAGCAGTGTTCGTCCATTTGTTTTCTCATTATACTATAATATATGAGTAAAAAAAAAGGCTTTTTACATGTTTTAGGTAACTACGTTTTCGGAGTCCTACTGTAACATAATACAACAAAACCACATCTCATTCATGGTCTTAAATGTTAACAGCAATACAAATCGCACCAAGTCAAATAACAATTTTAACAGGCATTTTCGCAACAAAAAACAGGCATACTCATTACCAGTACACAAATAAAATGAACTTGACAAAAAGCAAAATCATGTTTGATTTTTAAAGTTTATTCATTTTCTTCTTGCATGTGTGATTTCATCAACATCGACCACAAAAACGGAATTACAATACAACGAGAAAAGGGGACAAAAATATAAAAAAAAAATATGTATAAAAATCAATGGTCCGAATTTGTACAAGAAATAACTAGAAAACATGGGATGAAAAGATGGATGAACAGCATGAATGATGGCATGTTTTTTTCTTTTATATAAGGGTGGGTGAAAAAAGCAGGCTGAAAAATAAACAAAACAGTACAGACAAGAACAGCTGCATCACTACCATCAAGGCAGGCACAGTAACTTTTATCAACTACCGTAACTACTAATTAAAAAAAAAAAAAATTTTTTTATAAATAGGCATACAACTGCTACCCATTCAAATTACAGTAAAAGTGAAAGGCTTTTAATTGCCATTATGTAAAGATATTGCATGTATGACAGAAAACCTGTGTGCTATCTTGATCAAGATCTTTTAACAAGCACCAAAGCATGTGGAATAAAGTGGTTATCATCCAACCCCATAAGCCAAGATATATCCACAGATATCCTAGTCAAAAAAGCACACAAGGTATTACAAATTAAACTAATACAACCAATACAGACTTCAGAACAAAAATTTACGGAACGAGAATAAAAATTTTTTACAAGGACTGCACTACACTTGCTACCTGTGACGAAAATAACCTGATTGCACTGCTTGATACTGCTGAGCTAGTTGAGGAAGCTGATCTAACTCTGGCAACTGAAGACGATATGAGCTTAGATAGGACTGGTTTTCCTAGGCTGAGACCACAACCCTATCTAAACCTGCTGACTGAATTGCCTGCCTGCCTGCTATCTTCCTCACTTTCTAGATTCCTTATTCTGCCTGCCTAAATATGAAGTAAGGAAAAGGAAATGTGGAAATATGTTAGAACCTGAAGCAAATAAACACAATAGTCTCCATCTAATTTAACCCCCATAATGTTTTTTTTTTTCTAAAAGGAAGTTCTTACATAGCTGTGGGCTACGACTTCAATTCATGTCATCCTTACCTCACGGCAAAGACGGGGGATAGAAATTATACAAAGCCAAAAGATGGGATTCCCCCCACCCATCCAAATAAATTTAGTCTGCAAGAAATCAACAGGGGTTAATAACTTAGGTGGAGACCACGTTGAGAAAATTTAATCATCTATCAACAAGGCAAAACAATTTAACTTCGAGTACTGAAATAGACCTATTAAAATCCAAATTATAAGCGACTCAATATGATCTCTAAAAATGGACTTGTGTCAACCGAAGCCTAGAGTTATCAAACCAAATTTTCATTGGACATTATATATCAAATTAACCTAAAAACGGTCCTCTATCTAATGAAAAGCTGATGGCAATGAAATAGATCTTTAAGACAATGTAAAAAAAAAAAAAAAAAAATCCCTGAACAAAACAGGGCTTTCAAAAAAACCTGGCTCCAGATAATGGGCAAAAAACCCAGGCAATTAAAAAAAATTACTTAAGGCATGCATGTTGAAATGGAATATAAAAACATCAGGGTTCTCAGACGAGTCAGAAATAAAAAGTTTCAGACCTTTCACAAGCCTCTTACAGATCAGTCTAGCGTTCATGCGACAATTATAACCCGTACAACCACATTCAATCCCTATTTCCCTTACAAACCTGATTTGTCTAGAAAACCATAAAATGAAGTAAAAAAGTACTTCGAACAAACTAAAAGCACTCCATGATAATCAAGATCAAATAGACCTAACAAATGAAATATTTAAAATATAAGTATGAGGCGGGCTAACTTTGTTCCCCTACGGCTCTGTTAATACACCACCTAAAATTAGCACATCCTGGCACAGACATATTATTTTAACTAGGTTATTAGCAACTAAAACAAACCCTATCTACAAGGAGTAAAATTCCATTTCACATTGTTTCTTCCTCTGATATTAGAAGACATTTCTAGACAGGGCGACCATTTCAAGCTGTTCGAAGAAACTTTTTTAAAAGTTGGAATATCCTAGTATCATACTCTGTCGATCTGAAGGTATTGCGATAATTTCACTGCGGATTGCAGTGTACATGTAGAATCTGTGCCTATTAGTGAAATCGATTCTATGAGTAATGATGCAACAGAATCGAGGAAAAAGAAGATTCTTTCGATTCATTTGCTTTCTTTCACTTTCACTTCTCTTCACGGATCGAACGGTATCACAGTCGAGCGAAATCTACTTTTGGATTGCTCTTTTAAAGTAGAATCTTGATCTAGATAAATTGATCTTGATCTAGATATAGATAATGTAGGTCCAGATCTATGAAATCCAGGCTCTTCATGTGCTAAAGCAAAGGAGTTTTGTTTAGTTTCATCTACAGATCTATGAATTTGCATCTCAAATTAGATCCAGATCTAGATTAACGTTTTTGCCGCCTGTAGTTTGCTTTCTCAACTTTGAGTTGACTCTATATATTCCAGTTCGTGTGGATGTGTGTCGTCATAACCATAGGGTGGGCCTAGATGTAGATCTCGCCACGCATATGAACAATTGTTTGTCGTTTTTTTTTAAATCGTATTTTGGCAACCTGAATACAAATATGTGGTTTAATCTGTCATACACTTTTATAAGCTATCGAGAAGTCTGTAATGTCATCCTCAATGCAACACGAACACTTGCCAAATTTTTAACGGTGACATAGAAGCTTTCTGGGACGTCTGTGTGAGGCAGCGTGACCTTACTGGCAAAGGTCACAATCGGCTTCATTATTATGTTAGCAAGTCGAGTAGCATAGGTTAGTTTAGAATCGTACGTTCCCAAACACAGGTGAGGGAGGTTGTTGGAGAACAAAATTGTTACTGAATAGACTAGATCTAGATCTCTTCGACTTCCATTTTAAACGAATTCTTGTTCTTTCGATGTTAAATACAGTCTTCGATTAAGAATCTAAATCTAGACTACATCTAGATCTATACCGTACTAGATTTCCATTTTATCTGTCATGTTACATATTGATACATGTAACAGCATGTATATTTAGGTACAATA
>JAUEKT010230818.1:0-13397 GCA_031762655.1 Doris verrucosa
TCCAAAGTGTACTCTTTCACATGTATGAGTTAATATGCAAGTTCTTGCAATTTTTCTCTTATTTTAACGTGAATTTACAAAGTGGATTCAAATTTCGCACTTAATGACCTTTCTTTCTGATTAATACAACAAAGCATCCCACAAAACAAAGAGAAATCAAGCAAAGGTCAGGTTTCTTGTTTATTTATCCTTATGATTTGTAGCAAATACGTGTTAACAAATCAAAGACATCCAATGCTCAAGAAGCATTGAATGATGAATTAAAGGTATCCTATAATGCTTTTTTATTTGTATTTTTCTATTTCAGGCTGATGTTCAGAACAGAGCCAGGCCAAGTCATGAGAGAAGTCGTAACAGCTACTCACCTCCCAGACGACGCTCTCCTTCACCAGACGATAGACGTGACAGAAGGACGAGTGGCAACCGAGATCTAGATGACACAGCCAAGATGATGTACCGGTCCAGTAGAAAACATGGAAGGGAGAGTCCAAGCAGAAGCCCTGAAGACGATCCCCGCTACAGCACGGAGTCAAGGTCTAGACAGGGTGTCAGGAAAAGCAGACTAGATGGCGACTCCGGTAAATCAGGTGTGGACGTTGATTCTCTTCTTCAAGACGAGCGCCTGAGAAATATGTTATTCTCTGGGATATCCAAGGCAACAGCTAAGCTTGAGAAAAGTCTCAAACACGAAAAAGGGGGTGCTTCTGAAGGTCTTGATGTTGATTCTCTTCTTCAAGACGAGCGCCTGAGAAATGTGTTGTTCTCTGGGATATCCAAGGCAACGGCTAAACTTGAGCAAAGTCTCAAACAAGAAAGAGGGACAAGTGATGGCATGGCTGCTTCCGAAGACGGTGCAAAGTCTCATCTTTTTCCATCTGCTTCAACTTCTACGGGGTCTCAACAAAAGCCTCGTTCAATTCTGAAGCGAAAATCTGATGAGGCAGCAGATACAAAGAGTACTTTTAGTCAGTTGAGCACTCTGGAAAAGACTCTACATATGTTACGAGGTAAGGCTGATGTGAGTGACTCGCCACGTTCTGGTGGGACGTCTCAGACCAAAGCCGACTCCAAATCCCATGGTGCTTTGGGTCAACTAGTATCATATGATGATGACAATGACGAGGAGTCTTACCTTTATGGTGAAAAGAAAGAATCTTCGTCTGAAACAAAGAAAAAAACCTCAGCTGTTCATCCCTTCTGGTCTGTAGAAGCTGTGAATGTCAGTGAAGACAAAAAAGAACCTGATACATTTGAAATGAAAGATAAAATGTTTGAAAAATGGAGGCAGTCAATTCAAAAACCTCCTGACAGTCAAGGTCAATCCATTCCACCTAGAGAAGCATCTAATGACAGGGACTCCCGCTCAGCAATAGGCCATGTCCCTTCTGTCTCGGGAAATAAAGATGGTGGTCAAGAAGAATTGGACTCTACTGTCCAAAACATTCTTCAATCAATTGGATTTGATTTTGATTTGTCACAACGCATGCAGCAGTTAGCAAGGAAGAAGAAATTTCAAGATGAGGAGGAAAGCACTGGTATATCGAACCAGACAGCCTCTTTCCTTGGAAAAGGCCATAGTCTCAGTGAAGAGTTGAAGGCTTCATTGCTTCAAAGTGGCAATGATTTGTCTCAAATTGACAACTTATTGCAAGAAGCAAGGGCCAGTGCTCGTCATAGTAGGGGGATAAGGCAGAGAGGAGATTCATCGGGTGTTATTGATAGAGGTAGAAGAGACAGAAGCCCTGATAATCAGACTTTTTCAGTCAGAAGTGGGTTGAAGGGAAGACAGAGCCCCTCTGAATGGTCAGACCAAGAAGATGAAATGAACCGACTCAGTCGGCGACGACCCATTCAGGATTATGAGCAAGTGTTATTGAAAGAAGGTATTTTCAATAAAGATCGGATGGTGAAGTCAGCATTTCACACCACAAAGTCTTTAAATGAAGAGGATGTCAGGGATGAATATTTTTATCCAGAAAAAGATCCTGTGGACATGCCACCAGGTGTCCCATTGTTGACCTCATTCAGTTCCAGACAGAAGGAAGAAGATCTTAGCAGTGGACTATTAAAATCTATGAGGGTGGAAAATTTTCGGGTAATGTCAAGACCTGTGTATGATGATGAGGATGAAGATTTTGCAGAAACGAGAAGAATCATCTTACCTGCAAAAACGGATAGGAAAGTAATTCGTTCTAGATCTCCATCAGCAGGAGAATCCAGGTCCCCGAGTGAAAGAGGCACTCTAAAGAGATTAGGTTCTCCATTGTCTGCATCTTCTCTGAAAGAACGCAGAATCATTCCGGATCCGGGTGGACATTTTATTGAAGACAGACTCAAGAGCTCTGGTTATGATCGCTATTTAGAAAGAATTTCTCCTGACACTGGCAGTCGTCACTCATCACATCATTCTCCAGACAGATCAAGGAGAAGAGACAGTATTTCACCTTCATATGGAAGAAGATATTCAAGTGGCTATAGATCTCCGTCTCTGAGGGATTTCAGAGGGTCTCCAACCTTCAGAAGTTCGAGGAGATCTCCGTCACCCAGATACTCAAGGTCACCGTCACCAAGAGGTTCAAGGAGGTCTCCTTCACCCAGAGGTTCAAGGAGGTCTCCATCACCCAGAGGTTCAAGGAGGTCTCCATCACCCAGAGGTTCAAGACGTTCACCGTCACCTAGGGGCTTCAGGAGGTCCCCACCGTCCAGAGGTTACAGAAGGTCCCCATCTCCCAGAGGTTCAAGATACCGATATCGCCCACCTGACCGTCATCGCCCTAGATCTCCAAGGAGGTACCGTTCCAGGTCTCCCATGCGAAACCGCTCTCGCTCTCCAAGACGACGACGATCCCGATCGAGATCGGATTCTCGATCTAGGTACAGGTACAGGGTTACTAAATCCCCACTGAGAGGAAAACCGAGACCTGCTAGACCACTACAAAAAAAGGACATTCAGAGGAGTGATTCAAAGAATTCAGTAGACAGTAATGTGAAAGAGGATGGCAAAACTAAAGGACAGGCTCAGACTTTGGCGAGTGTGGATTGTTCAAAAATGACAGATGAAGAAAGGAAAAACCACCTTCAGAAAATGTTGGCAGAGAAAAACGAAAGCAGTAAGCAGGAGGTCAAAAAAAGTGAAGGTGTAGATTATCAAAACATTTTGGAATCTTTTCAGAAGCTGGTACCCAACATCAGCCTTGAGACAAAAGCAGATATGATAAAAAAGGTAAGATATAAAATACACCTTTATGCTATTTCATTCCTTCCTTGCCCACCCACTTTGTGTTATGTAGCCTACCAGTACATATTTCTTTCAAGCACAGATTTTGCTTTAGTAAAAATTTAACTCTGAAAAGATAGTAGATTTACAGGGTGTCTTCTGAAAGTCGTACAATCTAAGCTTGCAATGAGTCCTTCAAAACTCATTGATCTCAATGATTATTTTGGTCTCCCGCTCAGTTGGATCAAAGACTGAAGAATTTAATGAAATATAGTAATAGTAAAGCGGAAGCTATTACAAATACTCTGAGCAAAGATCATTTAGAATAACATAAGCATGCAGAGCTCAGCAAATTACATTAAATTCAATTGTACTTTAAGGTAACAATAATATAAGGAAGAGTCGGTTGGAGTTGGACAAATTCATGCCACTCTCTGAACATGAGACACTGTGAACTTGTCTATCCATACATAGTCTGTGTATATACGAAGTTTGATGTAGTCCTACATTTAAATCAGTTTCAATTTGGTATTTAAAACAAAATGCTACAGAGATGATGCACATATATTGTATTTCTACGTAGTGATTGTGACTTTACTACAACTTTGTACAAAATTATATTTGCTGATAAAGTGTGAAAATTCCTTAAAATTATTTCTAGCTTCATTTTGATGTGTTATTCGATGTATGTTTAGCATGGCCCAACTGATAAAGGCAGTTAAAGTGGCGTGTTTCCTTATGTCTCGTCACATCTTAATTTTGATAAATCATATGCTATCTCTATCCCTGCTTCTTCCCTTACATTTCAGTTATCACAGCTCCCTGAGAAAGACAGATCGAAAGTCTCGACCAATGTTAACGAACGTTTTGCTAAAGTCATGACGCTAAAATTCGAACTTGTGAAACTCAAGAAGCAGCAAAATGAGTTGATGAGGAAAAGCCAGCGCAGCGGTAAAGGCAAGGAAGACCCAGAGTTGTCTACAAATGAAAAGGACCAGCTGAGCATTGAGAGAGAGATTGTGCGTTTGAGTGCCCTGGACCTGGAATTGGAAGTGGAGCTGCCCAAGAAGAACTCCGACATAACCCCTGGCTCGGCAAATGCGACGTCCAAAAATGCGGGGAAAGCTCCTTCCTCCAAAAAGAAAGCGGCAACGTCGGCTTCCAAGAACGCTGTTGCTGAGAAGAACAAAGTTCCTCCGTCAGTGGACACTCCGAAGGCAGGTAAAGCGGAATCGGATACAACATGGAAGTCGGTGAACGTGGAAGACGTATTGCCAAACATTACGGATGGTGGTGCCGCCAGTAAGGTAAGAGCAAGAGTAATCTATGTGCTATAAAAGGAAAATTGAGCGAATTTAATTTTGTTATGATTCGTAGATTTTTCAATGTGCTTTAATCTAATTGATATGGACAATGCCACAAAACGTTTAATTATGAGTTGAAGGTCTAGTATTTTAGGTTAAGGCATTCTTGAAGTGGCATTTGCATTGATTTGATTATTTGATGAGTTCAAACATGAAACGGGTCTCCTAACAACTATTAAGTACTGGTACTGTATTTGTAAGTGAAATATCAAGTTTTGCATTTTCAATAAAATGAAATTAAAATTGAGAGTAGCACTATCATGTATTTTTGATATTTTATTATTTAAAAAAAATCTTTGAGGAACATTTTAGATTTTAAAGTAACAGTCCTTTCACAATGCTTTACAGAATGCCGACAAGACAGAAAAGCCATCAAAGTCTGCCGCAAGGAGCGCACCCACCTCCAGGAAGAAAATTTATTACGAATATATTGACAGTGGAAATCATTTCTGTCGCGATTGTCATATGACATGCAAAACGCTGAGTCAATTTTTTGAACATATTCATGGAAAAAAGCATGCTCGAGTAAGTATGTTTTCTCAGTCTCTATCTTTAAACATTCTATGTTGTTTTTTTTCTCTCAAACAAAACGGAAAAAGAAATGAAAGAAACAATTAGAGGTAAAAAAGAAGATAATAAAAGTAAAAGATTCGAGTTCACATCATTCTCAGAAGTTGCATAATTTTTTAATTTCTGTCTTTGTCTTCAGGCAATCAGTGGACTACCAAGCCCATGGGAGGACAAGAAAACGGTCAAGACGGAGAATCTCAAAGTTGGACAGGCACAGAGTAGGAGAGTGAAAGGTTTGTCCCATTATGATTTATATTATATGTAATGATTTGTAGCCGCACAGAAATAGGTAATTTATTATTCATTAGTTGGATGGCATTTCATGCTTTGTTAGCAGCCTGGAAATCATGATTAACTACCACTACTACTGATCATCCTCTCTTTGCTTTTTGTAGTTTAATGCTTTTATCAGCGCTTTGCGGATTGCCAAGAGTATCAGGCCATCCTCGGTCTTTCTGTACACAAACTCGTTCAGTGGTTGCTCATTGCTTCTGGCAAGCCCTTCTTTCATCTCACCCTTATCATGCATTGTCCCTTTTTATCTTGCAAATTCAAGATGTAGAGGATAAATTGGGAGGTAGTTACGTATACTTTCTGGAGGTAGATTATCAATATCACCACCAAGATGTCATGAGTAGGCCTGGGCAAGATTCACCATTTTTAGACTCGTAACTACTATTACTAACTACAGTGGTTTCCGTGTGAGAGCTGGTGCCTGGGAAGCAAGAAAAGTGGGCTCTTAGTTAGGCGGAGTGGGCTCTTGCAAGACAGCGCCCTTTATTTTATTCATTACCCCCGCCCCCCTCGCTATCTTTTCCTGATTGTAAAATTTACTCGTCCAAGATAGTTTTCGATGTCTTAGATTATTTTAAGTTTTCTTTTTTTTCTTTTCAAAGTAAACCTGTTCTTGACTTTATAGCCATATTGAGAGCAATGCCAATTGTGTTGTTTAGCCAAAAGCGTAAATGAAACGAAGGTTGCATGGCTGGTTGTGCAGTGTGTAGCTGTATGTTCGTACATACAAACTACTATATTATCCCCCAAAAAAAGTAATTTTAAATTTCAAAGTCCAGCCCTATGTATGGCCCTAAATTGTGTTTCTTTTTTTGAACCTTATATTATCCTGTCACATCTATATCAACACACATATTTTCCCACCTTAGTTTGGATACCTTCTTAAACTCTAGTCCCCACTTCTATGCCATGTTGTTTTGGTTATTTTCAAAATGCATTGTTTTATTTTGTCTTCTTTCTCATAGGCCTATTTCTAATTCTACTTGTGTAATTCCTCCATTTCAATTTTCTACAGGGACTGAGATGATGTTCCCAGTGACCGGGTCTTACTGTTGTTTGTGCAAATTCTACTGTGAGGACTACCAAATTGCAGAGAAGCACCTGAAGTCTGATACCCATTATGACAAGTACTTGGTATGTACAGAGAGTCTTTACTGTTATATTTTAAGTCAGAGAAGCATATCATCGATGTAAAATATTGTTTATAACTTACTCTTTTAAGGTGTGTGTATGTGTGTGTGTCTAGCACCAACCCGCATAACTTTATTTCAAGTTACTATCCCCTGAATTTGACCATACCATGGATCAGATGGAAGTCATCTACAGTTGATGTCAATTCCATGGGCAAAAGGGAGTCACTCTATTCAAAGATCTTTACAAATTCCAAATTTAGTGGAGTTTATTCTTGTTTGGTCCAAATTAATGCAAATGGCTGGAACACTATTTAAAAAGTGATATTAAGCTGTCATGAATACCTTTATCATAAATCTATCCAATGTTCATGAGAGTAATTGTGCTAGGACAAGGTCAAGGACTGCCGGTGTGTCTAGGATTGACAATATGTAGATTGACTTGGGACTTCACTAGTCTCTTGCACATCATGGAATTTCCATAAAAAAAAACCCATTCCTCTTAGTTTGGCCCTAGCCAGCATAACCTATCAATCAGCCATGCATGTCCACCTGTCCAGGGTTCAAGTTCAAACAGGACTAAGGGGTTGCTTTCCTGGGTGGCTGATAAGTCCATTGAGATTTTAGTAGAATTTTGCATCATTTCATACTGTTGTAACCATGTTTATTCATGGTAGATTATCTTAGTCTTCGATTCTGCCACAATTTTAACCATTTCTCTGGGGTCTTTTTTATTTTTATTTTTTTTTTAAATATTGCATCTGCAGACCTGCCTAGTGTCACTAATTTCCTGTAATTGTCACCAAAATGTGGTGCAAATTAAGAAAATACAATGCAAATACTGATATGATTTTCTTTTGCAAGAATTTTATTAATTTGTGCTAAAAATTGCTAAAACAATATCTGTGTTGTTCACTAATTTTGTAGTTGTAAACTGGGCGGTTGGATTCGTGACTTAAGTGATATGGATTTTAAAAATTTACGTGTATCTAGGCCTATCTTTTGGAAACTTTTGCTTTGTAGCTACTTGTAATTGTGACTCTTGTTACTGATTTAAGCTGAGAAAAACAAGACCCTCTTAAAGACTAATTGTACCATACTGTACTTTGTGTGCAAGACCTTTTTCTTAGTTAAAATGTGTGTCCCAAACTTACTTATTGTACAAATCTTGTATCAGGAGTCAAAATCAGTTTATAAATTCAATCATACATCTCATAACAAAAATAAGGTCCACTGTGCTAATCTCATCTTTTTATTGCTTTCATTCTTAAGGATGATTTTGTAAAGATAGTTTTTTAATCAGACATAAGGTTAAAATTAGCAATTTGAGTCCGAAATGAAAATGATTGTTATGTATAGTTGACCGCTGCGTCTATACCTATGAGAGAGAAATATCTACTATTTAGTACTAATGATAGATTATGATAAAGCCATACTCATGAACACCTATCATTGATTGCTTGATCTTAATTTGATTTCTCTGTGTAAAAGATAACAACATTTGATTTCAACAGGATTACATCAGAGACAACCCAATGTATGAAAAGAACTTACTTCTGGAGAAGACCAAAAACCCTCAAGGCAACTCGTCTGGCAAAAAGAAATCCCCCAATGAAGAAAACGATGGAAAGAGCAAAGAGAAAAAGGCCCATTTGAGAGTTAAGGCTGAAAAAGAGGTGGAAGAAGATGCTGGAGCCTTTGACAAAACTGATCCGGTCGATATGGAGCTGGATGAGGACGATGAGCATAGGGATGATGACAAGGACGTGGAGAGCAAAGTGCCCAAGATGGTGCCAAAGCCTCCGCCTCCCTTCGTGCCCCCACCGCCCCCGGAGCCCCCCCTTGAGGACAGCATGAAGACGTACAAGGAGGACGAAGTGCAGCCCTTGGACAAATTTCTCACCATCAAACCGGAGTCTACCGACAGCGGGGCGCCTGTGCAGGGGGAAAAGATTCCCGTCGTCAAATCGCGAGGAGCCGTTGACTTGTCTAAGATCCCCATGCCGCCTATAACTTCTCCGCCTGCAGGAAATGTCCGAAGCAGGGACTTGGTCACGGTCAAGTCCCTCAAGGAGGTTCAAGACGAGGAATACCAGGCTCAGGAAGCCGAGAGAAAAGCCATGGACGAGGAGAAAAGAATGATGGGTATCGACGTGGATGCGGAGGAGGAAAAGCTCCTGGCACCTATCAAGAGGCCTCCCATGTTGCAAAACCTGCCCACCAATCCCAGCGAAGCTGCTTCGCCTCAAAAAGAGCCCGTGAAACCGCCGACTATAGATAGCCTTTTTGCAAAATTGAACAAGAGCACGACTCAGAAACGAAAACTGAAACCCGTATCTTTGCCAACTGATGAGAAAAGTGAAATGGAAATGCGCATCCAACAGGAGATAGCAGCCAAGGTAAGCAAAGAGAAGGAAAAGTTGGCCCGCAAAAAGCAGAAAGAAGAAGAAAGAGAAAGAAGGAGAGAAGAATTACAGCTTCAGAAGAAGAGGGCACGCTACAGCGAGTCATCTTCTAGCGAATATTCAGACTCTGAGGAGGAAGAGAATGCTTCGGAGGTTGGGACAGCAGTGAGTGTAGAAAATAAGGACCAAACTCCGTCTTCTGAAACTGCAATGACACACACGACAGGTGATGCAAAGCTGGGAATAGAAGCACAAACAGTTTCAGACCAGACAGCGAGTGGTACTACAAGCATCAATGTGTTATCATCAACTGACATAACTGTAAGCGATGTTGGACCAGTGACAGAAGGTGTGGGGAGTGACTTCAGCAACAGCCAACATATTGTTAATGAACCACAAGAAAGTATTCCTGCTGACTGCCCAGAAAATGTTATGGAAGTGCAAACACAGGAAAGTGTTATCGAAGAACTGCAAACAAAGCCTATTGCAGAATCTAAAGAGCTGGAAGTTGCATCTGTTGCGCAATCTAAAGAAAGTGACACAGTCGAAGAACCACAGGTGGGGCCAATAGCAGATGCCAACGAAGGGGAAGTAGAATCAAAAGAAATTAATCTTACAGAACCTGACATTCATGAAACCACTGGCGTCGAAACCCCCAGCGAGGGTGCAGAGACCCAGAAAGAAACAAAAAGCATTTCTTCATCACCGAGGGGCAGAAAGGGAAAAGTTTCAGGCAAAAAGAAGAACAACTCATCTGGTGCTGGTGGTGCAAAATCAGAAAGCGACCTCTTTGGCGTTTTTTCAGCTTCATCGGAGACAGTCTCCCGAGACGCGAAAAAGAAATTGACCAAGAAGGGCACTGGCAGGAAGCGGGGCAGGGGAGGTAAGACTCGCCAGCTGCACGAGGAACTGGAAGCGGAATCGGAGGAAGAGGGAAGAGAAATTGACATGGGAGATTTTGTGGTCCTGTCTGAAGTGCTGGAAGAGGACGAGGGTGGGACGTTACCCGTTGCTTCAGATGATTCGGAACTGCAGGTATCTACTCAACAAGGAGGGGAAGACCAGCTTGAAACGACATCAGCGGGCAATGATGAAAGTAGAAGCTCAGAAGCAACGATGGACGAAGCTGCAGAGGCGCCATCCTTAGGCGAGAACGAGAGAACGGGCTCAGAAGTGCTGATGGAAGCTGTGGAAGCGCCATCCACGCCCTTGGAGAGTAATCAACAAGATGCGACTGTTCAGCAACATGAACTCGAAGCGAAACTGACTGACGAACAGCCAACTGAGCCACCTGTCACAACCACTGAGCGTGGAGGTAGACGGGGGAGAGGAAGGAAGACTGGTGGGAGGGGTCGTGGGAGGGGGAAAAGAGGAGGCAAAAGTCAACAACGGGCAGTAGTCGAGAAAGTAATCCCCGAGTCTGAGAAGAGCGAAACCATTGCTGTTGAAGCGACAAAGGAGGAGGAGGAGGAGAAGGTGAATAGCCCCGTTGAATCAAGGATGGAGGGGGTTGAAAGTGATTCTGTGGAGTCGAAAGTCGAAGAGACGGAAAATGGTACAGGTGAGGAAACGACACGGCAGGAGATTGAAAGGATATCTGTTGAATCAACAAAAGAGCAGGAGGTAGAAAGTAGTATTGTAGAGTCTGGATCCAGGAACGAAGATGAGATTGAAAATAGTAGTGTCGCATCAATGAAGGCGGATGCGATTGAAAGTGTCCCCATTGAAGAGATTGCAAACCAAGAGGATGCTAGTCCAACCATAATCGATGACAAAGAAAGAAGCGCGGGTAAATCTACACCCAGACGTGCACGAAGGGGGAGATCAGCTGCAACTTCTGGACGCATCACAAGAAGCCGATTATGTAAGAAACAAAGCGAACCTGTTGAGGATGAAGACATCATGAGTGAACAACAGTTGGAGGAAGCAAAGGCAGAAACGGAAGAACCGGAAGTGATGGCGTCATCGGTGACTCCCAATCAGACTGTGTCATCTGTAACTCCTAGTGAGACTGAGTCCTCTGTAAGTCCTGATGAGACTGCGTCATATGTGACTCCTGATGAGACTGAGTCATATGTGACTCCTGATGAGACTGCGTCATCTGTAACTTTTGATGACACTGCGCCATCTGTAACTCCTGATCAAACTGATTGTGTCAATATGACATCGCCACAACAGGCTTCTCAGACTTTTCCTGACCCTTTAATGGACTCCTCCAACAAAGAGGTGGTTGCTGAGGATGAGTCTGATAGTGACGCCACTATAACAGAGGACACTGAAGATATTCCTGTGGTCAGTCAGATATCTAGCTCATTTATAGAAGCTATAGGAACTGATAATGATAATGACATGATGACCGAGAGGATGCAAGACGTGTTTCAGGCGACACCCGAGGAGGCTCAGACTAGTGTGGACATGTCGCAGGGACAAACGGGAAATGAGTTTGTGGAATTCCAAACCGAAACGAGTTGCAACGTCGTCGCTGCTGTGGGTGGAGATGAGGTGGAGGAAGGTGACGCAGAGAGCTCTTCATGGAATCCGCTGTATCATCAGGTCAACATGGGCCAGGAGAGCCACTGTGCTGACTTGCCAGTGGAAATGCCGGTGTTGCAGGAGTTTGTCCCTCACCTGTCCAGCCCCATGCCTAACCAGCCCAGGGACCCACCCATGTCCGGCATTGTCAGTGAGATGGACGCTCCGGACACTGTTATAATGGACGTGGATGAAGATGGAGGAAGGCAGGAAGGCCACGTTTTAGGTAGGTCCACTTATTTCATTGCTTTTCTATAGATCACGGTATTATTAAACTACAGGGCTACTCTAGTACAACTACTCCAAGGCCCATAGGAATGATTAGAATCTTCTTAATTATATAAAGGCTTCTCTTTAATCTTCAACGTTTCATAATTTACTTCTTCCAAAATGTACAAAATTTTGATATGTTGCAGACAGTTTGACATTTTCTTTAGGTACTATTAATGTTAAGACGGAAAAAATGTGTTAGAATCTCCTCAGTCTGAAATTATATCATTGAAATTAAATCTTTTGTATATTGTAGTTTTGTAAAATCCACAGAATGTAAATACAAATGACTTGACTGATGTGGCATGATGAATCTAATTAATTTATTTAAATGAAGTCGATGATTATCATTTTAAGCAGGAAAGCTTGATTTATTTTTGATATGGTATTAGCGCCAGACTGAAGCTGGATTTTTTCCCCTCATATTTCACATGAATTATTACAGGTCTTTCATCTGCATGGCATTCTACTGAGTCATAAGTGTGATGCATGAATAACAAGGGGAAAAAAGAGAAAATTCTGTTGAAAATAAAAACTTCAATCAAAGTATTTCAATCAAACAACGTTAATCAGCACTTCAGGATTATCTGAAGACTTATGACTCAGTAGAATGCCATGCAGAAAAAGGACTTCTGTAAATCTGTCATTCCTTAAGCTTACACTTACTCTCGTTGAAAGAACTCGTGAAATGAAAAGCTGAAAATCGCAAATATCCTCTACTTCTGTCTGGTTTTAATTTCAGATGCCATATTATTTTAATGATCATCTAACATTTTTTAATTTGTTTTTTTTTTCTTCTTTCAGTTGATTTGTCGCCTGTTATGAATTTATGACATTAGAATTCTATTGCTGGTTTCAGATTATGTTTAATTATTATGATGTACATGTATGTTGGAAGTTTAACCTTTTGTTCTCGTAAGCAAAAGAAGGATTGATTTGTAAATGTAAATATTTCTACATTTACTTAAGTACTTAACTTGAATTATGTTCAAATTAGTTTGTCTCACTATTCTATTGATTCAAAAAACAGGATGCATGTAGTTTTCTTTATCTTGAGAGGCTTTTGAACAACCTCAATTTCTCCCTGTGAAAAAAGGCAAAATTATTTTTAGGTAAAAAAACCCACTTCTTTTGAATCTGATGAAACAAAATGAATCTTCACATACAAAGGAAATACATACCTCCCATAGTGTTGTGTATCAGCGTGTCAATGCATGTGTAAAAACTGTTTATTGGCATTGAGACAAATAAGATAGAAATTAGCTCTGTATTTTCATCCTGAAATTTGATCTGCAGAAAATATTCTAAGTTTTTTTAAATTTAATATTTAAAAATAGACTTTCATGTCATTGAACTTATCTGTGATCCATGTCAGTTTTATGTTTCCTAGCTTTGCACAGAAATATGTCTCTTTACTTCCATTTTATTTTTCAGAAGAAATTTAAAACGCAAGTTAAGCTAAAAAGTCACTGCTATTTTTATGACTTTATATTGTCATTGTTTCAATCTCAACCATGTAGTAATATGATGTCCTAATAACAGACCTGTAAATCTTCCGCTAATGGGCGGAAAACCGCCAATCCTAGAATCTCCCATTTCGAGGAATTTGAGAACG
>JAUEKT010231926.1:0-13391 GCA_031762655.1 Doris verrucosa
GATAGATAGATAGATAGATAGATAGATAGATAGATAGATAGATAGATAGATAGATAGATAGATAGATAGATGAATAAATGTGCAGACAGACATATAGTCAGACAGATGGATAGATAGATAGATAAACAGATAGATGATTAGATAGGAAGATTTATGGATAGATATATACAAAGACAGACAGACAGACAGACAGACAGATACCTATATATAGACATACAACAAGGCTAAGTGGTATGTTTTGGGTTAATAAACATTGCCTTCGAGTAAAATATATAACAACGTTAAGAAATAAAACGGTAAATGAGCTCAATTATCATTTTTGACTATGCTTTCCTTTTATTCTATACAACAAGGGTTTGAAGAATGACACCACCACTTATTCCATAAATGAAGGGAAGACCAAATGAATTGCGTTACCTTGCGAATCATTCTATTACATAACAAACAATGCTTCCAAATTTTCTCTTTTTGACCGAGAGAGAAAGAATAAAAATAAAAACAAAAACAAAAGGAGTTAGGAAAGAGATTGGAGAACAGGGGAGGGCAAAAAAAAAAAAAAAAGGGAATTGGCTGGTCCCTTGGGAGTGCAGTGTGGAGAACATGGCAATAACTGACTGACCACTCCCTCCCTGTGCCAGCGGTCAGCCTTGAATCTGACTCTCATTAGGACATGCCATTGTCCCCGCCGTTTTGCTGGCCCCAGTTACATCAGCTGAGACCGACCGCGAGACCAACCAGACAGTTACCGTTAGTATTTCCACCAGTATGTGTAACCAAATTATTTCCCCTGCACAGCTGGAACTCAGGTCAGTCAATCCATTTTCATGCATGATAGATGTTTCGTCACTCGACAAAACGTATAAAGGATTATAACTCTATCAATTTCGTGTTATTATTTTTTGCGCTGAGAATGAAACTGATTTGTAGGGATCGATCGGAAGCGAAGGCCATACAGTTCAGACTAACGTCAGTTCCAGTTTCAATCAATAAATTAATGTCTCATGTTATATGCCACACGTTTTCACATGGTTTGTTTATAATAGTTTGAACGATTGGCATGCCGACAAAGATAATCATTATTTCTCATATAGGATACCTGTACTGTCAATAAGATACCACGTTTGTCTTTTTTCATTTCGACATAAAGGAAAACATTCAGAAATTTTCTGAGGTTTGTCTTCATAGATGATTTTGGTAAAGTTTTTAAACTAAGAAGAGATTCCCAAATCGCACTTGGGCACCATGTACAAAATACAAAGACAGAGATATTCCTATTTATACATAATGCATTATTTATGGCATCCTGAAAGTAGGCCTTTCTAAACCCCTTAATTCAGAATATGATGTATGTAATATATCTGCATTAAGCTCCAATGGCCCTATTTGTATGTGAGAATATGAAATCTACACCATCATTGACATCCAAACAATATGTTGACCTCATCATTAAAGATGGTGAAGGATTATGAAGTCATAAGCAGTTCTGTCAAGCTATTCCAGAATCCATTCACTCTATGTAAGTAAACTGCTTTAGATCTTTCTTATCTATTTTAGGGTAATCAGTTTCGCCCCCCCTTTTTACATATATTATTCGCTTTATATTTTTGTTTTGTATCAGTTCCACGGTAACAAATGGATCTTAAATGGCACGAACTATTGTTCATACCTTCATGGTATAATCTGACTATTCCCAATATTTGTATAGTTGATTTCGATTCACTCTCACGACCGTCAAAATTCATTTTGATAATATGATTTTTTCTTATGTCCGATGTCTTTTTTTTTGGCTAGGCATTTCTGTCTTTGCATTTTGGTCATGGTGTCCCAGCAATTACTGACGTATTCCACAACAATTAAGAATTGACTCTGAAATAATTCGACTTGTTCATTGTGTTAAAGATACAGATAAGTATTGTAACAAATGTATATTGAGCCATACATTAAATTGTTACATCAATTGAATATAAAATTCAACGGCGTAAAAAGCGAAACGTGTCAAAATAACCAAAACTGACAATAAGAGATAATTATGGGTTTTACTTCCAGATGAGAAATGTTGAGAAAGACAGACTAATTACTTGGTTGATTGGTTTTTTTATTAATAAACGAAGGTTCGAAAATGACTAGGATGGGTTGACTATGATATTAAGAATAAGTAGTTACTAATAAAGACATTTATACACAAATTTGTTTGCCACCATCGATTTTAACATACAATCTGAAGAATTTAATTCATCGGTTACATCCCCTGTTCCCTGCAACCAGTTGATGGACAGATGGGGCGTGGTCAGGGGGCGCTTGGAGAGTAAAAGGATGATGAGAGTCGTGTCTTGTCTGCTGACAGACAATGATAGGTAGAAATTGACAAAAACAAAAAAACATCCCTTAAGAAGAAAGACACGTAATTTAATTCTTACCAAATCGCTCCCTTTTCGGTCGAAGCACATTGAAACCACTTTCATGCGAAGTTAATTACAAACGTCAAAATTAATTATTGCCAATAAATATCATTGTATAACTTATTTTCACAAATCCCTTTCATTGTTGAGCTATAATAACATAGCACAACAGTTGTATGGAGCTAGATAGGTTAACCGAGCTTTAAGTGCCCAATAACGAATACAATATTCATGTATAGTACAATAATGATTGAAAAAATACATCAAATATTTAGAATCAGGAAAGAAATGTTATAATGGAGAGCAAATCAAATCAATCATAAAGATATCTCAGATTAATCCGTTCGTCATCAATGAAACTATTGAATTTATCCACACAATTTGCATTTTACTTTCAAATTGAAGGCTATTCCAAGTCCTGATTGATTTATGTATAAATGAATTTTGTCTTATACTTGTCCTACATCTTCTAATATGATTATATTTTATATTCATCCCGTCTGGTAAGGGGAACAATAGAATATGAAAAGAAGTGTGCAGGATTCAAGTCATCGATATTATGTACTATTTTTAAAAAATTGAATAAGATCTCCACGAAGTCTTCTGTATTTGAGACTTAGCAAATCTAGAGTTCCCAGGCGGTCCTCATACGGCAACAGTGTTGTATTGTCTATATCATCCCTGTGGGACGCCTTTGAATGTTTTCAATTCTTATAGATTGTCTTTTATATATTGGACTCGAGATACAATTACCGCATTCAATCATATGGAATAATGTAGTCTTTTTTTTTTAAATCAGTCATATCGATAAACATGGACTTTTAATCCGTACACCCGCACAAACCACAAATGTACTCAAACTCCACTCTCAGATGATCAAAGCAATGCCCCATTGATTAGAGGCGGCAATGGCAGATCCGTTTCATCGTTCAATAGTAATGGGTTTTAATGCACGATTGGTAGGTAAATTGTCACAGGGGACCACGTTGGCTTTTGGGATTGACAAGTTAACAGCAAACTTTCAGCCAATACACCAGTGAAACCTATAAACTGCCACCACCTGCCATTTCAAACTTAAATGCGGTATTGTGAAAGAGCGAGAACCTCCAATATTTCACACCTTGCGTGAAATACTCTGGTCTCTCCTGATTATAATAATATAATCAAAGTGAACTGGTACGTTGACATGATCTACACGCCGCAAAACATTTATATATTTGACATGAGCCCACAAATTGGACAGAAGGTGAAAGTAAAAGAGATCATTATGACAACTTCAGTGTTGAAAATTGAAGCATTTCATCCATTTTCCTCCAATAGCTGGCGTTATTTCCGAAAGAGAGAATTAAATTATTAACAGAAAAAAAAATCAATGAGATTTCTTCTCCACTTGCTGGGTTTCCCGATTGCCCAGGTTTACTATTTGAGTGGTTCCACAGTTAAGGTAGCATGCTGGAAATTGTGACCTATTATCCTATAATATTCTTCCCATCGATCACTCCATCGATTGATCAATTGGACGCTCGGAGTCGCTGCCCAGCTAGCTTTTGTGCTATATTTCAGATTGGGTTTTATGTGTCAATTTGTAGGGGTGGAAAAGGGGACAAATTTCCTTTTATTTGGGTTATATGCTCATATGGAATGGAACGGAAATGACCTCCTTCTTCCATTCCTGTTGCTGTTTTTTTTTTTTTTTTATTATAATGCAAGTCATACAAACGTGGGGCATATTTAGGCACTGAAGTGATCAGGGAATTTCGGATGCTATATTCTGTATTTGGGTATATTTGTATTAATAGGTGTCAAACATTCGTAGCCTCTTGAAGAGAAAACAAATCAATTAACCAATCTCTAAATTTTGAAAAAAAATGAAACCACGTAACTCTCTTTCAATACGAGTTTCATTTCGTTACTTGAGACTTAAAGAAACAAAAAATATTGGCCAGACAATTTAAAATAGTGAGTATATAGTGAGTATCGTGATTGTCGCCTGTAATTAATTTTAAAAGAAGTAACTATTCGTCTATTTAAAAAAAGAAGAAAAAAAAGGAAAAGAAAGAAGAAATTGAACCAAAGAATTTGTCACATTATTGTTTAATACGCGAATTAGTGGTATAAAGATCACCAGTTTGAAATTGACGTTATCTCTATAATAAAGAAAACCTCAACCAACGTCTGCCGGGGGAAGTGGGAGGAACCCCCGGGGGACTACGTAATTAAGACCTCCTAGGGTTGGGGGGACGTTCGAGGGGGCGTCAGGTGGACGGATGGATTAACCTCCCTGAGCCTCTAAATTGTTCTGGGTACACTTTGCGTATAATCATTGACATAATAAAACCTTTTACCGCATATCTATTTCTTCCAGCACAGCAACTTTAGTTTCTATATTATTATTATCTTTTGTCTACCTAAGCCTTTGTCTGATTTATTCGCTCTTGACCGTATCTCATGGCAGATAGCCTTTCAATGTTTTTCAAATATATAATTTTATTCATGTATGCGAAACGTAATAACCATGGTGGCTTCATCATGGTCTTAAAAGTGCATTATAATAGTCGTCTTCTCTTTGTGCTGCTTGACATTCCCTTATCTTTCCCTATTTCTCATGGCAGATAGCCTTTCAACGTTTTTAAAATATATAATTTTATTCATGTATGCGAATAACCATGATGGCTTCATCATGGTCTTAAAATCTTTAGATTAAAATGTTATGCTAAAAACCATTTTCATAATTTTGATCACTCATGTAACTCAATTATTGGTCAAGATTGTTAGTGTATAAGAACAATATATTAAATAAAGAAAACTTTCTTTGCGACCGGATTTGTGTTCGTCACTTTAGCTTTGTAGGCGAAGTGCATGCGAGAGAACGGGGTGGAAGCCACCTTGTACGGTACGAGAGGACCAAGATGCCCTACAGAGAGTGCTGAGATCATGTATTCGTTTGATTGAGTTGTTCTGTTCTCCTGGTGCGATGTCGATACACGAAGGTCGCAGTCCTTTTGACGGTTTGTACACCCTATCAAGCGGCACCAATGTTCTAGGCCTTTGGAAGGACACTATTCATTGCCCTGTCTTTTTCCAGAGGTGCATATGTGTATATTTGTCAATTTGGGGCAAAATTATGCTCAAATCTTACCCATAAGCATCGTGCAAGTAAATAAATCCAATTCCTGTACCCCGTTATAAGAAACTCCTTACATAAAGCAACAGAGACTGGCCTAAGCATGTATTCAGACATTCCAACCAAAGAAGGGAGTGCCAAGGCTATATCAAATTAAACAACGGAAAAGCAGCAGGCCCAGAATGTGTGCCAGCAGAGGCCTTGAAAGCAGATGCAAAGCTGTCAATGGAGGTGGAAAATGAAAAACAACAAAAGGTGGATGTTGGGATTCACAAAAGGCGTTGGAGATGGATTAGTCATACATTTAGTAAACCAAAAACAAACATCACACGTAAGCCCATCTGATGGAGCATACAGGGGAAACGAAATAGAGGAAGACCAAGGAGCACATGGAGAAGAGACCTGGAGGTAAATCTAAGAAAGATGGGATAAAGTGGAGACTATGGCGCAGGACAGGATTGTGTGGAGAGCTTGTGGCCTTTACCCCAGAGAGGGGTGAAATGAGAAATGCTGATGATACTCTGTTTATTACAAAATTCCTTGACAGGCTCTTAGAACCATATAATCTATTTATTGTGTGAAAATATGAGGACGATTGGCATTCAAGTAAAGAAGGAATCGTAATATTAGGGAGACTAGTAATATAATGCAATGTCGAGCTGAAGGAAATGTGTTTATCGGCAAATACGTCCTTTTCACCATCGCCACGGATAACGTATCTAGATCGTGGCTTTGGTTTATTTTATTTTTACGTTGTGAGTTATTCTTTGGATCTAATTCTTTTATTTGCAAAATAGTTCACGCCTGTCCTGTTTAATAATTCTTTAATCGGATTTCAGCTACATTTGAGTGTGTTGGTCATCGAAAGCTTAAACTGACTCGCATCGAGTTGATCCTCTTGTGAGATCGGACCTTCTACTTATCAATACGAATTATTGTTGTTCTCATAAGCTTTAGTCTTCCACTTTGGTATTTTCTGTTCAAGGATGACGTTAGATTGGTTTTTGCTATTATTATGTTTAGGCTTGATTCCTCTCAATTTTTGTTAGGAATTTCTCTATCAAATTGACCTCCCGCCGATAATTCTTTCTGAGTTTCAACAGCGGTTGTGATGACCTTAATACCATCGTAAAACGAGACCGTTATTTCGATCTAGATTAAGATTTACATGTAGATTTAAATCTAGATCTATATAAGAATCTTGAGAGGTAGATCTAGACACACAATTCATGCATCACGTTACTAAGGTAGAAATCAATGTGGTATCTAACTATAGTAGTTGCACTGGTAAGGACATTCAACAGAAATAAATCAAGACATGTAAACACATTAATTTAAAAATCGAAAATGGCAATGGCTTTAGTCTGATGTATCAAAATTCAAAGTGATTGTAATCGATGTATGGCTAATTTCCCAACAGAAAAGGACGCGATGTGCAAAAGTTGTAACCGAAATAAGTGACTATTGTGTTGGTGAAAGCTCGATGTTTGCAATTCTGAACAGGTTTGGTAAAATATTCATGTCTGGTTTGAGATAAAACCTTATATTTTGAAATTGAATAGACTTTTTCTGAGAAATAGATCAGTGTTGCAGCCGTTATAGTCATCGTTGTACGCATAGCCGATGTCTTGCAGCCCTTCTATCAGGTTACGGGCGATGGGAGCAATATCAACAAAAGAGACAGGCATTAGTCCTTGACTACTATGGTATGGTGAATCCCTCAAAGTGCTCTCCAAACCTCCTTCAGACCTCAAGAAATAAGGCAGCACATGATGGTAGTCCCAGCTCTCATCGCCTGTGACGTCTGCCCATCGGTTGAAGTCTTTGCGGTGGCCGTGTGAGTACACCAGCATGTTCAGGCTGCTGGTTCCTTCAAGGACATGACCTCGAGGCTAGAACGAGCTGTCATTCTGATGAGCCGTAAGTCTATCTTCTTGGGGTTCCGTGTAGTATTGTCTTGAAACAGATGTCTCCCAGGTCAGCGAAGCTAAGGCCGGGACCTTAATTTGCCAGTGCTCTCTATCATCACCTCCCGCTTCCAATAGTAGAACCATGTGTTTACCGTCCTCTGACAGCCGATTGGCTAACACACAACCAACAGATCCAGCACCAACTGAAATGATAATAATTGAATTCAATTAAGAAGTATAAATGTTTTTCTGCATTGTCAAAGTATGTAGAATAATAATTAAGTCTGAAATGTTTATTTTTGATGGAAAGGTGAAACTTAAACATTTCGATGAGTGTCAACATTTTCCTCAAAATTAATTGATGATTAGCTTGGTTATATGCATCAGAATAAACGCCTGCTCTATTAAACTGTTTCTATCAATTGCAAACGTTTAAATACTTTGCACTTTCGAAGCGTAATAGCCGAAGCTAATATTATAAATGGATGAGATTTAAGTATTTTTGTCCTTTTGTTTTCGACTTAAATTCTCTTAGTTATATTTTTTTTTACCTGTTGGGTTTGGATTTCATTTTTAAGTATTGTAGTTCGACTATTTTATAACTTCTGATCTCATTATGAGTTCTCACTCATTCGTTTCAAACAAAGTCATCGAAAACAATAATCGAGTAGCCCATTCAACTCCTGCTACTTGTACAAAGTTAATGATGTGAAAACAATAATAATAATAAAACCGTTCTTGTGAAATTGTTTTCAAAATTGTTCCTAAGTTCAAGTTTCATGCTTACAGGTAAGGTCTGAATTTCGGAAACGGAACAGACTAGATCTATCGTGTTTGCACTGCAAATTGAACAGAAATAAATCTTAACTGAAATTTCCCTTTGCACATGCGCTATCACCTTTTATCGGTCTCACCACGCCTTTTTCCAGAGATCAACGGACTTTCTTTGGCAACTTTGATAAAAAAAATAAATAAATAAAAACTGTATTATGAAGGTAAGCCTAAATTCCCGCCATGTTTACATTTTTCTTACTTGAGGGAAAAGCCCTCTAAGCTCTTGGAATGATGGATAATAGACTACTTATAGCAAATAGGCCAGGAAACCACCATAGGGACGTAAGTTATTGATAGCAAAACAAGGTTTCCTCCGAAGCATGGACATGACACCCTGTAAGATACTGTAGAATATGGGACTCATGTCGCAAAGATTACAAACTTAAAATATCGTAAACTATCGTACAAACACCCCAGATTGAACAGACTTGATTGTTTGCGACATTGAACAACGAAAGATAGCTCTTCAATTTAAACTCCATAAATCGCCATTTCTTAACCATTGAAAACTTCAGAGTTATGATTATTTTAACAGTGATGTCTGTTTAGTGTACGACATAGTGTGTAAGTACTCTACCTGGATCTATCTGATCTCAACCATGTTTCAATATGCTTCTGCTTGTTGTTATAGGTAATCCTGGACCAGAAGCAAAAGGTACTTGGCACATGGGCTCGTGGAACTGTCAATCACCCAACACGACACGACGGATCAACGGATCGTTGTGGCCATGTGGTTAGAGGGTGAGACTGCTGACTGAGAGTTATCGGGTTGAGTCTCATTTAGGATCATCATTTTTTTTCCTTAAGCAAGAAAATAACTTCCATTGCGTCAGCCCGCTCAACTGTAATAGAGTATCAAGCTATAGGCTGAGAACGACCTGTCATAAGACTATCATGAAGCGTCTTACATACAGCTCTACTGAATACTCTCCTGGATACTAAGTTAGAAAGCCTTCTCGCGGATAACTTATGTACAATTCAGCATTTCCTTCCTCCCACCCCTCATGTTGCATGCTTTTAATAATGGCACACGCTAATAAGCAAGTCTGGGACACTTTGCCAACATTTTAAGGCATGAAGTTGAGTTACCTTTGATGTAGTCATAAGTCGAGTTTGGTTCCGCTTTGAGATGAGATGGCGTCCTGAGGATGGTTGATTTCAGCAGCCGGTAGCTGCAGACAGCCACCAGAATGTTGAGGGCATAAACACACGTCTTGCAGCTCGCCATAGTCTCAACTGTGAAGTCACATGTTGCATCTGAATTAGACATAATCATGCTGCTGTAAGCAGGTAGTGTTTCACAACATACGGGTATGAACGATATCGAATTGGTATCGACAACATGGTACATTTGACGCTAGACACGAATCTGGCATTGAGGCTAAGGGTACGTTCACGGTAAACCCGGCAATTTATGATATGTGAATTTGTAAACCTTCCACTTTGCATGGAATAAAGCTAGTGATTTCTTTGGCAAGTATCTTAACGGGCTGGTACTCGATTCCAGCGATTCCAACAATAAAAGTAACAAGTAGTCACAAGCCTCAAGAAGTCGAGTCTTGCCCAAATTCATATATCAGGTGATAATAATGAACCTTTAGAGAAGTCACTATATTCATACCTGTATTACTGTCTAACTAGTGCTCTAATCACACGATTTGAACAAGAGTATTTCCCAACAATTAATTTGTCATCAGTGGGTCATTGCAGGGAATTAAATCCGGATCCAATTGATTTCATGTCTTGGAACTTTGCAAATTAAATAGGGATACAGAGGAAAACAACAACAATACAAAGAACCCCATCCCACCCCCACCCACCCTCCCCCCTTTGCCAGACAAAGTCATGAGCACTGTCACGACTGAAACATTTATGGCAGTCGTGCAGTTAGGCCGTTCTGTCAGGGCACACAGTGATTTCAAAATTTCAAATTTCAATTAAAACTGTTCGGTGAGTTTATTCACCTCACTATATATACTCGGCCATTCCATTGGTTCGAGGAGGAAGATTTTTTTTGTACGTCGAAACTTTAGCAGTCGAGTTGAGGATTTTCTTGAAGCCAGGAAGTAGGGATCGATCACATACCGATAGAACTTGATTTGCGCTAGACTTTATGTTTTGAATTAAGTTCTTAAACCTCTGTGGTCTTCCCAGTGATCGTTTTCTTCGGATGTGACTTTCCTTATGTCTTGGTGACAAGGGAATCCTGAATTTCGTGGACGTTATCTTTGGAGTGGCTAAGTATTACAATATTTTATCCATTATTAATAATATTAATTAGTTCATCAGGTTCAGTGTAGTCGGACAGGACACATACGTATTGTGTTCCTTTATGTAACTCTTAATAAGAGTATATATCTATATATGTAAGAATATTTATTCCTATAACGTAATCAAGCGCTTATGATACGCCTTAAGGCAACCATATATATGTATATAAGAATAAAGTCCGACCATGGCCTTCTCTAACTAGTTGGAGATAGCCATGGTCCAGAGAAGGCCATGCATAGTCCGACACGCCAACACATTAGACACCCAGGAGACGGTCACAGCCTGCCAGTCAGCCACAGCCAAGATGTCCCCGTCCCATACACAGATAACAGGCTCGCTAAAGCCAAGCAAAGCCAAGAACTTTCAAGAAGCAATCGATTATGTCATCACGGCTCGCCTGACCTTGCACTATGAGAGTGGGTAGCAGATCATGTACGCTGGGGTCAAAGGTTGGATGTCCTTATCTCCAGTATACGTGTCCCGTCCATAACGGTAAAATTTGGCTGAATTTCAAATTCAAATTTCGTTGGGTTTTCTTTTAATTCCAGGGCTTCTTACAACCTAATGGCTAAGCGCAAGCACCCACTAACTACGGATATAAGATATTTGCACACGAGGCATATTATATCTAGGTCACATTAACCTATTCCATCATCAGTATAAATTTCAAGTCTGTAGCTCTTTTAATTTTGGATACATTATACTTTTCTCAAAACACACTCCAGGAATGAAAGAAGAGTCGAACATTTTCAACTTTATTTTTCTCAAAACTGCAACAATGTATCTGGCTCTTGTACTCCGCCATCGGAATCATGTCCGAAAAATAAAAGTTTGGATCCCTAAGACATGTCTCCACTCTCGGTCCTTCAATCAAATCCCCCACTTATAATATTGCCAATGTTTAACGGGTAGCAAACTTTGGTCCCAAAATACCGAGATGACTATGCCAAAAGTGAATTCGTGACCCATCAGCCATTACATGCGACCGGGTGGATGACGTTGAGCACAAAAATAACACGTCCTTGCCTGACTAATCACGAAAGGGGCTGTCACACTAGAGCGAATCTCCAAACGTGTTAGGAATTTCGGAGACACGTTGAGATACGTTGAAATACGTCCCCAAGAGCGCCGGGCATGAGTTCCAGTAACGCCGACACGTGCTGAATTTTTTTGGCGTGCGTCGGCATGCGCCGAGGTGTCCTGACAGTTTTGTGCATGCACAAATTTTCTCAACGTTGTCAGCGTGTTGCTAATACGCTCAAATACCTGTAAGTTCAACTTTTAGGGTATACGCTGACCGATATGCTCATGAAAAGGTTACAAGTAGAGTACATTATACACACGATCTCAACACGTCCAAGAAATGAGCGTGCATGCATTTTTAGGAACGTGTCTCGACGATTTGACCATTTCTCATACGTTAGTCAACACGCTATAGTGTGACAGGGCCATAAAGTGATAAAGAAGGAACAGAATGGACCCATCCACACTCCCACATGGAGCAGAGCCTCAACCAATTACCAGGCGCAGCTCATAATTTTTTTGGAGGCCGACTGGTGTCTCAAACAAAGACCACATGTTCGACCTCTCAAGATCATCTGAATCTAGATCCTACATCTAACTGCCCCAACATCCCCCTTCTGCTCCCCTAACCCCTAAAAGCTATGAGCAGTCAGTACGTGAAACGCAAATCTCGAGATCCAAAGAGTTTACCTAGATCTATATGTAATACTTCTGGCGGCCATTATTTAGTACAGCAGGAAGCTTTGTTGCATGGCAATGGAAACGATAAAACGTAAAAGATGGATTTATAGTCCCCGAACATAGGCAGGCTCACGACTGTAAATCATCTATCCCCCAGCAGGCCGCCATATTATCATCCCAAAGTCCATCTCAACTCTCTGTGGAGCATACGATAGAGCAGCCTGTGAGGCACATCATACAAGCAACCTGAAGAGATCTTCTCTTCCTAAACCGGGTACTCGTCGACAGCTGAGTGTGGGGTGAAGCAATTGGGAGTTTAGTTATTTTCTTGCTCAAGGAAACACTCGATGGTCGTGGCTGGGAATCGAATCCGGTACCTCTTGGTCACCAGTCCGACGATCTTATACTATAACCACTCAATCAGCGTGCCTCTTGTATAACGCTATCTTAACGCGACAAGAAAGAATGCCATGCGAATGTCATCCATCGGTGACTTTCAATTACATTCACCTTGCATTCCCCCAACCGTCCCACCCCTGGCGTTAAAAAAACAGCAAGCCGTATCATCAGTCACTGCGATGCGTAGTAAAGTGCCCTCCTCCTCCTCCTCCTCCTCCTCCTGTACTACCTCACAAAGTACCAACTACTCTTATCGCGTACCGGCACCTCTCTCAATGAACCTCTTTTTTATTTTTCTTCCTTGTTTCGTTTTGTTTTGTTTTCGTTTTTCGGTGGAATATGCTTATTGTTGTTGCCGTTGTATGTCTGTTTGCCCGTTGGTTTGTTGCACGTGCGAGAAATTCGGCAGTACTTAGGCTTGGCTTGATTTGGGCCAATGATAAGAGAGAGGGGGAAATGAGGAAAAACAGAGAAAGAGAGAGAGAGTAAGAGAGAGAGAGGGGGGAGAGAGAGAGGGAGAGAGAGGGGAAGAGAGAGAGGGAGAGAGAGAGGGAGAGAGAGAAAGGGAGAGAGAGAGAGAGAATGCGCGTGAGAGAGAGAGAGAGAGAGAGAGAGAGAGAGAGAGAGAGAGAGTACGAGAGTGAAAGAAAGAGATAGAAAGAAAGAGAAATAGAGACAGACAGACAGACAGAGACACAGAAAGAGAGAGAGAGAGAGAGAGAGAGAGAGAGAGAGAGAGAGAGAGAGAGA